>BGPR01011776.1:25818-47252 GCA_013235015.1 Araneus ventricosus
CTGCTAAATTCTAATTGCTCCTTTTCGCTAACTCCATTAGTTTTCTTTCAATCAAACGCTTCATTGGTTAAAAGTAAAGGATGAATGGTAAAAACTCATTTTAAAGCTAAGAACATTCCTTGCAATCCAGTTAATTGTTCATAATCTGTAGTTTGCTTCATGAGTGGCACCTTTAAGAAAATAATTTCGTATCATAAAAATTCATGATAATCTTATCTCACTCGTCATATATCTCAACAGAAAGAAAATGTTGACGTTTGTTTCTTGTTTGATTGAAAGATTCCAGTATCGCGTCAGTTGGCTAGGGTTTCAAGAATTCATCGCAATAGCTTAACATACAGATTACACTTTTTTCTATCAAAATGCAGTCTTAGACATCGCAATCGAACTGTGATAACACTGGTTGCAAAAAGGCGTTTTTCAGCAATATGGGATTTTTCGGGTAATCGTTATGTTTTTCTGGTGTGCGCAAACCCAAAATGACCATATTTTTCGCCATTATGTAATGTTTTCTTGCAAATTTTGGTTAGATTTTTCTTGAACAATGCGTCGATGTATGAAAAAAGGAGATTTTATCAAAATAAAATCTCTCAATCACTACATCCTTGAATGAGTCTCATATTTCTTTTTCAGTTTCATTATAAATGAAGCATCGAGTCTGGAGCTGTAAATATTCGCTCCTTTAATTTCGTTTCGGACAGTTTTGAAAACCTGGAACCAAGGTGTCTGAAGTATTCTTCATCTTTGACGAAGTCATAACAAACTACTTTATAAACCTTAATACAGTAAAACCTATCTATAACGATATTGTAGGGGCCTAGAAAACATGATGTTATTGACAGGTTATCGTTATAGACAGTTTGAGATTTGCGCTTTCAATAGTGATGTCCATGTGTACGAATTAATACACTACCATATTTTATTGTGCTTATTGATTTATCTTACAAATAATCGCTGATATAGAATTCCATTTTATACACATATAAAATATGCAATTTTATATGCTGATACAAAAATAGCTATATACAAAAAACGTATATACTTACAACTTATAACAAATATACAAAATTAACTTATACTCTTTAAACATTTTAAGAACTTTAAAACGAAATTTTTGTCAGCACCGTCATTTACGGCACCTTTAAATCGCTGTCGTTTGCAATCCACTTTACCTTTTTCCACAGCATCTTCAATGTCTTTTCTTTTTCCAAAAAAAGTAGTATCTTCCAATATTTTTAGCAGCATCCATTTGCTTCCGTTCCGGATCGATTTCCGAAATTATTTGTAGCTTTTCTTCAAATGCCAATGTTTTACTCCACGCTATCCTGGATTCAAGGTGTTAGCACATGAAAAGCGAATTTCAAGGAACAAGTGGTCAGTCTGTAGTGCTCAATGTGAATGAACAGGTGGGTGCCCACCAGAAGTCAGAGGCAGCAACATTTGTGCACATTCGAATCGAAAGCCCCCGGATCCCCCTGCTACAAAATGCTCCGTTTCTGGACTCCTTCCCCTATTATCTCACATTCTTGACCATAAGGTGTCGTTTCCTAACGGAAAAAGAAATCGAGATTGCACTATACAAGCTTTCCAAAGAGGTAAAATTGTTGCTATTGACAGGTGAGCCTAAAAATTGATTATCGTTAAAGGCAGCTAGAAAATACTGTTACGAACATGGAAAGTCGCTTCCCAGCAATGTTAGTCTTATGGTTGGGAAGAGAGTTTTACAAGGTTAAGCATGGATTGACGGGCAGCGGCTGTTGCGGGATCCCTGACCTTGGCGACCATTTTGGCGACTTGGCGACAAATTTGGCGACCTTGGGGACAAATAGATGATTCCGAAAATGCAACCCTTTTCTCGATATTTCTATTAGGAAAGGGAATACACTTGAATATACGAGAGAATTCCCTGTGACGTCACGGCCTGTCGGAGAGAGTATACAAGGACCGCGCCTGAATAAGAGGAAGTAGTGTTGATCCATTGGGAACGACTTTAGAGTTTCGTCTGCAGTGCGAGCTAGGAAGCTGGTGAGCTGAGCGCTATTGAAAGTGCTGTTATTGTCGTTATTAGTGATTTGCTGACTGTTTGTGTTGCTAAATATCAAAGTGCTGAACTGTTATTAACTGTGAATTGTTATCTGTTCACGTTGCTAATCTGTGCAAGAACTATTGTTTCCTGTTACCTGTGCTACGTGTTTTCCTGCGCATTTGTGAATAAACCGTCATTCTCCATTATCCTGAATGTTGGACTGTTTACACCCACACAAAGACTTTTGTAACAATACATTAAGTAAATAGAAATTCTGCCGGAACTGAAGGACGCATCGTTATAGGCAGGTTTATCGTTACAGCCAGTATCGTGATACACAGTTTTCACTGTATAATGTCTAGTAGTGGTAGTAAAATCGTTCTCCAAGGAGCACAGTTTTTTGTTAACATTTTTTCACAGGAGTTTAATGAATTATGAGATTACCAATCAATTTTCTCCCAATGGATTGTCGTGATTGGCTCTCCTATGAGCAAACAAAGCGCGGATATTTGATGTGGGCTGATTATTGGTCCAACGGCATGGTTAAAATTTTGAAATCTCCACAAACCGTTTCAAAGATATTCATCAAACTTTATTTTCGGCCGTATTAGAGCTAGATATCTTATTTTCCTCAAGATGTACTGAATTCCCAACGGAAATTCAAGTGAATTTATTGCCATTGTGGAACAAGATTGTCTTAAGAATGGTTTTTGAGGAATCTATGTGGTGCCAGACTAACGGCAGCTCTCTTCATTCCCGCCAATTGAGTTGCGCCTCTAGCGGATCCGACCAGAACTCGTCAGTAGACGCTCTGACATCGAGACGCGATGTTGAAAAATGACGCTTACTCCAAAACACGACTTTAACGAGGAGGATACGTGTAACCCTGCAGCTACAATTTATTTGTGTCGATCTTCTGTAAATATGTAATCATTTCATTTTAATTAGTCATTTAACTGCTATTCTAAATCATCATTAAATATTTAAAAGGAAAGTAGTTTTGTTTTGTCGGCCATCCCAACACCCACATCCCTAAATAGGCGCCACTCATCAGAATTTCATTCGATTTCGAAATGACCCATTAGCCCATGGACATCAACAAATACAGTAAACAAGATTACCGTGTTTGAAAATAAAAAAAACAGACGTGTTGGAATTTTCCCGTAAAAATCAGCTTTTTCAGCGTCTGTAAAAATCTGTAGGAAACAGCCAAGAAATCCTTTGCAGTTTTTTGGTTGCAACCCTGTTTGGAGGAATTCGGGTTATACTTTCATTTAATAAGGATATATTCGACTTTGAAATATAAATAAAGTTAATGAACTTTATTTATAAGATACAAGGGAAAATATTTCCATGGAAATATAATAATTTTAAATATTAGGGGAGAGAGGGGCAAAACCGGGTACCCTTGATTCTGGCGCTTTTATTTTTCCTATCTATCAGACAGATATTGAATTACGCTCTAGTAGTCAAGAAAAAGCAACAGTCATCGTGGAGCTGCTGAATTCACTGATTCTGTGAAGGTTTATTTGTTTTAAGACATCAACTCTCTAATGTTGTAATGTAATTTTAAACTATCCTTACTTAAAAATGATTACAACTATAAAAACTCTATTTAGTCCAGCTTATTATACGTTTACTAAATATTTATAACTCTATCAAAGAATAAGGATTTAATCCAATAATTGCGCGGTTTTATTTCGTCTTTTATAACCTCTGCACTCGGGGTAAAACCGGGTACTCCAAGTGGTGACCCCACTAGTAGAGGCAAACCGGGTAGTTTGACTTTTTTTATATAAAAAAAAATCATTGATAAAAAAAAGTAATGAAACTGTGACTTTTCTGGGAAGATATATTGTACTCCAATTAACAATGAATAATTTAATAAAATTTGACAAGCTCTATGTCGAATAGTTCAGCTCGTTCTTCGAACCTTAGCTACCCGGTTTTACCCCACTTTGCCCTATATATTTTATTAGATTTTCGCTCTTTGTTTTATTCTAGATATAAGATATATTCTAGATAGAAAAAAATTATATTATGTATAAGAAAATTCTTATATTAAAAATCATTATAAATTGAAAGTGAATCATGTGGTGAAATTTGTAAGGAAATTTTTTTTAGTAGCAAGACTAAAAATACTCGCAAGCTTTCTGAACACTAGGAATTTTTTAAACAAAACGACAGCTGTTTTGCAATGCTAAATTTTTTATCTCAGAATAAATGACATTTCACATATAGCATAAGTTGGGGAAAAAAAGACTTATTTATTAAATCAGATTGGTTCTTAATTTGTGTGGTAAATATATGAACAATTAAATTCACCAATTTTTTCGGTTTTATTGACGTTTCAGTGTCATTTATTTTGTTGCCACAAAAATGTATTCTTTGCATTTGTGAGCATGCACTTTGCATTTCCCATGAAAACTATACCTCCAGAAGGAATTGGGAAGAAGATGAATTTCCTATAAAGAATTTGGAAATTCCTCTTCTTCTCAATTCTTTACTGGAATGAAGATTAATTTCAGTTCGTAAGAATCGTACTTTCCATGATCAGAACATCTACATTCAAAATACAGTAAACCACCGTTTGTACGTCTTTCGAGGGACTGATGTAAAACAACGTCTAAATATTTCAACCTCCGATTGAACCGCAAAACAGAGACAGACGGAGGGTAGATGTTGGAATGCGCGGTGGGCGATTGCTCAAGTCTCTAACTATAGCACTACCGACGTCAGCTTGCGATTTTCAGTGAGCTGTCGGCATGTAAACATGGCTAGTAGAATTGATGCTCCTGCCAAGTACGAGTTGCGTAGTGTTATTCGTTTTCTTCAAGCAGAAGGAAATTGTGAAGCAGAAATTCACAGAAGAATGAGCCGAATATACGGTGAAAACTCCATGAGTGATGGTATTGTGCGTGAATAGTGCAGAAAATGTGAAGACGAGCGAACCGACGTTCGTGATGAAGAAGAACAAGGACTCAAATCTGTCGCAACAGAAGATCTTGCTGAACGCGTTCCCGGCAGCTTCTGGAGCAGTTTAAATGGGACGTATCTGATCACCCAGCGTACAGCCCCGACTTAGCGACGAGAGATTTTCATCACTTCCTTCAGTTGAAGAACTAGCTGGGCGGCCAAAGCTTCTAGAGAAAGTAGGAGCTTCAAAGTAACATTAAAACCCATCTCACATCACAGGCGGCAACGTTCTTCGAAGAGAGGATCGGAAATCTGGTCTACTAATATGACAAATGCCTGAATCTTCACGGCGATTATGTCGAAAAATAACCATGTTTGTTCATAACTTTTGGTAATAAATTCATTTTGTCCTCTACTGTTGTCTTTTTTTAAGGTCCATGGGAGGCTGAGAAAAACGACCCTTGTACAAATTTAATTCTATCAATATAAATTCATTTAAAAGTAATAATTATGAAGTTTTTAACGATAGTACTAGTATATTACTATATAGTATTGATAACAATAATAAAATTTTAAAATTAAACATTTAACATAAAAATGAGAAAAATCATACCTTTATTGCATATCTTGAACACTAATTAAACATCTCTAATTTTATACGATGTATGTGCATGCGGTGGGCGTTTAATTAAAGAAATCTAAATCTTAATTTAAAAAATCTTGATTAAACAAAATCTTAAAATTAGAGGAACGAGAAAATAATGGCAGAGGCAAAAATTTTGAGAATTTTAGAAGGGGGGATGTATAACCGAAGTTTGCGTCGTATAAACAATGTACTTGATCATTACAATGGTCACGAATGAATCGGGTCTATGATGAAACGGCGTATAAACGGTGCTTTATTGTATATTTTAGCTTTCTTCGTTATCCGTTTTAAGCATAAAAATGTTTACATTTTTCCCAAAATATGGACAATACTGTAAAAACAAAAAAAAATTATACTCATATTTTTTTGAAGATTTTTATGAAAATTAAAACTCTTTAAATACACATCATATAATAACACGGTACAAAGAAGTTCACCTACTGGTCATGTTTAGGCAAAAATAAAGAAGGTAAGACAATAATAATACTAAAAGCATTTTGTTGTTCTTCAACGACAAAAAGTCATTCTGCGCTATGAAAGAAAATCACAATTTTTTAATCTCCAAAAAATACCATGGAATAATGCCAGTTTGTCATTTTTCTCTACTTATATTTCTACTTGAACAAAATCGTATCTCAATTCCTAACTTCCATCTAGAAAATTGTTTTGACCGCTTTTATGGTTACAAGAAATTAAATAAAAAATACAGTTTCTGGCACGACATTCCAAAAACTAAGGTTCCACCTAACTCAGTATCACCCTACATTTGGAGGATGAAGAAATTTTTATGAGTAATACTGCTGCAACGGGTCATCAATTTTGGCTGCCATCCTATATACAACAATCTATTTTTTAATCAAAGCCCCTTTCTATCTAAAGTGCTCCAATGTTTATATTGTTTTAAAAGAAACTTTTCACAGATGGTCGGTATCCTGTTCCACAAAATGGCAGAAAAAGTTCTCTCTTCGAAAAGGGATACGGTATAAAATGGATAAAAAACATTAAAAGTTTGGGAAAACAGAGTCATATTGAGGATATTTTTCTTCTTTCTATTTTCCGGATTGAGTTGTCAAAGAGTCTATTAATAACTGTAGTCATCGGACGGCATTTGTTCTGCCATTATGATTCTCGTTGTTGTTAAGAATGAAGCGGTTCGGTGTTATTGTGGATGGGAAAAGAAGTTGTTTTCGAACATCATTTGGATCCTGGCAAACTCTGTCATTTTTTTATCTCTATTTCTTTGAAACGATGCATCTACTGGGGAACGATAGTATAAAGTTGTTGGGTTTCTTCTTACGTAAGAATAGCGGTTCGAATTCAATATGTGAGAAACTGTTTAGTAAAAAAAAGTGAGTGAAGTGAATTTTAAAAAATAATTGCAATTCATTCAATTAAACTTAAGAATTGCGGAAACATCATTCTGAAACTAATTGATGCATGCAATGAAATAAATGGCTTTCTTTTTTAATTTAATTATAAATAGGAAATGTTTATTATATTTTGAATTACCGAACCAGTTTGGCAAAATATTTTTTTTCTTTTTTTCCGTTCTGTATTTGATAGTGGAATTTCTTACTATATTAAAAATCTTGTACGATTTTACTGCTCTGAAAAAAAGAAAATTAATGGCATTTCCAAAAGTCACTTATGTGTACTAAAAATTACTAAAAGCGATGTTCGATACATCGTTTCTAGTTCGATATTCGTTTCTAGTTTAGTCTTTTAAACTAGCTATTATATTTTATGAAAATAAATTTTCCAAACAAAGACCAAAGAAACCTTCAAAACATTTCCTTCTTATTTTATTCTAAAATCCAATAAAACGTTTCTCTGGAAACATGAATTTGGCTCAGGTGAATCTCAACCATTTTTTAGTTTTTAATTAGAAGAGAATATTTTCTAAAGCAAAAACATTCATATCCATATATTTGTTTACTTTTTATACAGCCAAAAACCTTTAAAATATTCCGTTTCAAAATTGCATTGAAGCCTTTTTGTATATTTCTAAGTGTGAGGTTTAGTTGGTTGGCTAAAAGGAGGTAATGTTTCTCTGGCAATGTGAATGTTACCTCAGTCAAATCCCCACCATTTTTTAAAATTTTAATTAGGAAAGAATATTTTCTAAAGCAAAAACATTCCATAATCATGTATTTGTTTACTTTTTTAAACAGCCAAAAACCTTTAAAATATTCCATTTCAAGATTACACAGAAGCTTTGTTGTATATTTCGAAGTTTGAGATTTACATCAACCAGATCCTCAATACACTTAAATCTTAGAAAACAAAGTTTTCTAAGACAAAAAAATCCTTCCTCAGATATATTTCACCTTTTCGCACTTAACACCTTTCTCCTCCTTGGCACTCAATCGTAATAGCATCAGCTTAAGATGGCTTAACTTAGAAAGTTCAACTGCTTTCATTCCTTTGATCATTGCTCCTGATATGTTTTGTTCTAATGGGATCCTTCTACCGAATCGCCAACACTCATATAATTCTTAACTACGCTAAATCCTCAGCGACAGAATGCCCATCTTCCACCTCCCAAGCGATACTAAACCCAAGGAAACGTTCTTCTTCTCAATCACAGATTTCCAGCCCACCGTGGTCCGTGAAGCCGATCTCGAATGCTTTCTATCAACAGCACCAATCCCTTGGCAATTGCTCGCAGGATATCCCATTCCGCAAAACCCTTCCTTTTTATTATTCCCGGGGGAGGGGGGAGGTTCTTCTTCTCAAACTGTCGTTCATCACGAGATCTCAAGGGAACGGGAAAAAAGAGAGAAAAAACATGTAAAAATCTAATGGAGCATTTAATTTATATTTATCCATTCCCTATAGTGTGTCCTAATGGTAATTTTTTACTTTTTCGTATACGAAGTATACAAAGAGAAAGTATTGTAATCGTCAAAAAATTTGAACTCGAGATTTTGACGAATCTCCACGTTTTAGACCTCCCTGAGTCCGAAAAACACAATTTTGGAATTCTGTCTGTCTGTGTGTCTGTCTGTGAACAGGATAACTCGAAAACTATTAGAGGCACAGGGATGAAATTAGGTATGTAAACTTGGCACATAATTTGTAGGTTTCTGTCAAATTTTGGACAAAATCCGTCCACGGGAAGTCTGTCTGTCTGTTCGCGAACGCAGGACCTCACGTATTTGGCGCTCGGTGTTTGACGCGAAGCTATTTCCATCTTGACGATTGTGACCCTGGCGCGCTCTAAAAGGAAACTATTGCATACTGGGTTTTATTAGGTTCGAATTTTTTTTATCTCCGCGCGCAGGGATAGGGTTGCCATAATTGCCAAGCATTGATACGGGGGCGTTTAGGTGCTAAATAAATAAAACATGAAAACAGAGGGTAAGTAATAGCTTATTTTACTCTGAAAAAAAATCAATAAAGTTTAAGCAATCTAATAAAATGAACGCGTAGAATAATAAAAAAGATGAGAAACTAATCCAGTCACACTTTAAAGCTGATTTTACTTTTTTAATTGTTATCATTTTCCTTTTAGGCATAATCATAAAAATGGGCTCAGGTCATTTTAAAATTATATTGACTCAGAGTTGGGGAAGCAAACGGGACAAATAGTATACGGGACGTATGGCAACCCTAGTTAGAGGGGAAATGACACCTTTTTGGGAAGTATGCGAGAAAGTTTAGGGGAGACCACTCCCGCTGGTTTTTTGAGGTATTTGCAAATCGGTACATAATTTTTCATGTTTACTTACTGCTCCAATGAATGTAACGCAATAAAGGCTCTCTCGCCGCTGCAAAAAATCTTATTTATCTAGTTAATTCGTTTGCTTATCTGGCCAAACGATTCGGATGTATTGCAATGAATGATGCTTTATGGTAATTCAATTCGGATGTATTGCAATGAATGATGCTTTTTGCTGTGTTCATTTTTTTTTAATGTTGTCCCAATGAGTGCCTTAAACTATTCGGATAAGTTATGTCGGCATGGGCAAATAAATAAATACGTTTTCGCATTTAAGAATTGGTATAGCATTTCACAACAGTCTTTTTGTTGGAAGCTAGCATCAAATAATTACTGCCAATGAAAATCCAACTGCTCCAAAATTTACACCTTACTACCAAACACGGTAGGTTACTGTGTATATAGGTAGTATCTTCTGTTTTTTCTTCTTTCTTAAGGTATAATCTCCTTTTATTTCTGTTTTCGTTGCACCAAAACCATTTTTATGTGATATCTTAGACACAATTTGAGGTTTAGAAACACAGCATTTTAAAACACAAATGTTATATTTTTAAATGGCCCATGTTTAAAGGTTTGTAGGAGTTTTTAAAGAAAATTTCTGGCTAAAAGTTTAATTACAAGTTGAAATTTCAAAAGTCTGATCTTCAATTGTGTTAATATTAGACCAAATATTCTAAAAGTGGCATGCAATATCGCCATTCTCATTAAAAGTTTAAATTCAATAATATGATGTCTGTTTAAGATTATGATTCAACGTCTTAAGATAAATTTTTTTGCGATTGTTTAGGGACTTTATGCACCTGTCCCCTATATTCAATGTCTTTAAGAGTGTTAATAATATTAATCTTAAAACATGGCGATCAAGCTATGAGCCTCCTCTGATTTAACCACTTCCTTACGGGCGGTACAGATACTATACGGGTAGACCGTTTCATCAGCGTTCGGATTAGTATAATTGCTATACATATAAACCATTAAGACTTCACTTCTAAAGCGGAACTAATCTCTCTGTTCTCTAATCACCTAGTAGATAGTTTTGCTGTCCTGTCCTAATGCATCGCCCATGTGTGATGGTTATGTTGTTGAAAAGGAAACACAAAAATAGCCGAGCCCATTGCCGGTAGAAAATGTCATGTTTTATCAGTAACTGCCTTGAAAGGAAGTTAAAAGATCTTTCCTTTTTAATCACCAGTATCCCTGTTTTAAAAGATGTTTTGCGATGTAAAGGTAAATACGCACCAACTCCTGTCTTTAATGGAATCGAGAAATGTGATCCAAACCTACCTTCCAATCACAAACCTGAGAACTTCCCTCATATTGCTTCAAAGCGAGAAAAAAATATTTCATCAATACCGAGGTAAGAAAAGGGCGAGATCTCTTGTCAAAGTTTTTGAGTCGATCCTTATAAGAACCACTTTCCGGTACGACGCAACAAACAGTTAAAAATAAATGTCAGCCTAAAAGGTATTTATTTTAGATCCTTTTGAAAAAAGAATGTCCACAGAACATAAAGTTCCTGTTCTTTTTAGGAAGGGAAATAATTTAGACCAGGGTTTCTCATGGCTGGGGAGCAGCAAGTCTACCCACGTACCCTTGAGAAGGTCAGTTGGGAGGGCAGAAGTATTACTGAAGTCACTGCCGATACATCACGATTTATGTGGCAGTAATCTACAAAAAGACATTCGGGTCCAAGCATTCATGTTTGACAGGCTGTTCGGGAAATATTGAAGGGCTACTACTTTTTCCTCCACTTAACTGAAAGCTAGAAAATGAGTATTTTATGAGTGAGAAAAGACTTGACTATATTTCTAGTGAAACTAGGCCGTGCCGCCACTAAATCCAGTAAAGACTGCGGAATCTTTGATCTGTGACAATAATCTCTCTTGGAGAGATTTTTGTTTTTTTAAGGTCAAAGGTTTCTGTTTATTTTGGATTCTTAAAACAATTTTTATCTTTTGATGTTATATAGCTTGCCTGTTATTTTTAGTGGAAAGATGTCAGAAAATGCTTCAACCGAAAGCAGTATTTTCATGCAAACACTTTTAGAGAATACGCTCCCACAACGAAAGCGATACCACAAAACTCCAACGTAGAAATGGGATTAAAAAAAAAAAAACTCTTTTTTTGTATGACATCATTCTTCTTTATCCAGTGTATACTTCAAGTATTGACTTCCAGAATAAAAATAAATTTAACTTAACGGAAACCTTGAATTGAAATGTATCACAATGAATAACAATCCTTTCACCTATTTTATCTTTATTATAGTTAAGTACCCCACACCAAAACTTGTCGTCAATGTTAACACATAGTTGACCGGGGTTTTTACTTTCTCGTTTACGAAGTATACAAAGAGAAAGTATTGTAATCGTCAAAAAATTCGAACTCGAGATTTTGACGGATCTCCACGTTTTAGACCTCTCGGAGTCCGAAAAACACAATTTTGGAATTATGTCTGTCTGTGAACACGAAAACTATTAGAGCTACGGGGATGAAATGTGGTATGTGGTCTTTAAACATAGTTTGTAGGTTTCTGTCAAATTTTGGACAAAATCCGTCAACGGGAAATCTGTCCGTCTGTATGTTCGAGGTCATGCGAACGCTATAACTCAAAAACTTGAAAAGCCAGATGGATAAAATTTTATGCACAGTTTTATCGTCATGAATGTAGGTCCGTATAAAATTTTGGGCCGAATCCGTCAAAGGACTGACTGTCTGTCGGTCCGTATAATTTACTTTTGAAGAGAATCCGTTATCTCCACGCACATGCGTACTGGAAGCAATCTTCTGTGCACGCGAAAGCAATAGAGCGAATTACGTCAGTTTGTCCTTGAGCCGGTAAGAGAGGAAAATCGTTACGCATCTCTTTGAATTTCATTCTTTGCCTAGATATTTTTCAATCACTATACTGAAAAACCTTCTGATAGTCATTGGATTCTGGGTAACAATAGGTTCGAATTTTTTTAGCCACGCGGGGGAAGGGGAAACGGCACCTTTTAGGGGAAGTATACTAGAAAGTTTAGGGGAGAACACTCCCGCTGGTTTTTTGTTGAAACTGATGCGCGTGGCCCGCGATTTTTCCCAAAAGTGAATAAGAAAAAATCCGCATATGATAGAATATAATCAACTTGAACTTACGACGCCTTTCCACAAACTGAGAGTTTCTCAATAATATATTTACCGTTAGAATAGTTGTAAAAATTGCACGAGTGCACCATTTCGTAAACAATTAAAAATATAGCGAAAACAAACAATAAATGAACGATAGCCACAATTAAAATGTACAATACTCAACCAATTAGGTTCGGTTATCGAAAGATGTCGTATGACGTTCTCGGTCAACAACGTATGGTTATCAAAAGACGTCATTTCATATCTCCGGTCAATAATGTGTTAAAAACCGGTTAGAATTGGAGCGGAAGGTTGGATATCCGTCGCTCTGTTTGGTTGCAGGGCCATGAAAGCGGCAGGGGTAGGTACGCGATGGGACTTGGAGTGCGGTGTTCACCGAGGAAGTCGAGGATCGCAGTGACTGGTAGTGGACGGATTTGCGTAGAGCGAAACGGTCGTGGATGACCACGGCCATTCATAACCGTGCTCGGCGTGACGATTGCGTTGCGTGGACTGTCAATGATCGTGGCCGCTACGCCATTCCATTTTTCAGCCATTCCACTTAGGCAGGTCATTCGCTCTCCTCTCAATGCAAACCCATCCGCTACCAATCACTCCGGTTTCCTCGGCGAACCATAGTGCCTCCCCACTCCCAGTAGGCAGTGGCCTAGCGGTAAGGTGCCGGCCTCGTAGCCGGAGGGATCCAGGTTCGAACCCAGATTCTACTGAAGATCCGACGCGTATTGTGCCTGTTGCACGTTAAATCATACTAGTGTTCCTTAAGCATCGATAGTTCAGCTATCGATAGTGCAGTCGATAGTTTCAAAAACTCGATACTATCGACTTGGCTCCGATAGTATCGATAGTCTAACGACTTGGCTTCGATCGTATGGATAGTCTATCGATGTTTAAGGAACACTAAATCATGCGTAGGGGTCCAAACGTCCTTAAACGACGGAAGTTTGAAGAGGGAGGTGCTAGCTCAGGTGTAGTCCTCGTCATTTGACTGTGGTTCAAAATTTCGAGGTCCGTCCCAAAATAGCCCTCGTGTCGCTTCAAAACGAGACGCTAATATAATTAAACTGAACTAACCCCCCCCCCCTTCTAATATACACATGATTAAGTACCTACTCCCGCCGGTTTCCGTTTATGCCCGACAATCCAAATGGGGCTGCGGATATCGGGAGCGGTGGGATATCCAACCTTCCGCTGCGCATCGCTCCAAATCTGATCGTTTTTTACATTGACAGCAGGTTTTGGTGTGAAGCGGTCAAATTTGTGAGTCTTGGAGCGATCATGAATCACCAGCATTATTGCGAAAAGGCGGGTTCTCCGTAACAAAAGGCCTTGTTCTAATTAACTGTGCATCCCCCGTGCCGCTGGGTGATGGGTGAGATTAGGGTTACCATCATTTTTTCAGTTGGAATCCGGACACACCGGAGCGGAGGGGTCAAAGTATAGTATGGAATTCTAAATGCACGTGAAAGAGGATCGTGCCTACGATCCTCTTTCATAATACTAGCACGGAATTTGTGAAAAGAAAGAGAGAAAAAAATTTAAGACGTCAGAAAACAAAGAGTGAACAATTTTCTTTCGTGTTTGTATGTCAATAGTTAATGTCGAAATGATAGTAATGAAATACGGAATAAACTCAAAACTGCCGAAGCTTTTAATTTTCATTTTGAATTGGATTTGGGTAAGAGGGCCCGTCCACTTTCCCATCAGAAATGGATGTAAACAGTGCTGGAATTTTCTTTCATTGGCAGAATGACATCAGTCTTTTCGAATTGCTCTCTCGCCGCATCCACTGGCGCAAATCCCGACATTTTGGAGATCCGGACACTAGTCCGGAAGTGAGCTTGAAATCCGGATTGCGCGGATGAAATCAGGAAGTATGGGAACCTTAGGTGAGCTCCATGCATGAGACTTATTTTGCAAACAGCGCAGAATCCGTGTACAGATACTTGGCGGCAGGATTCTTGTATGTGCGCAAGTGATCTTTATAGCAATGCTTTATTTAATAAACACATGATCGAACACGCGGTTAACAGTTACTAACAGTAATCAGCCACTCTCCGTTTAAACGGAAAGTATATTTACTCTACAGGTACAATAATATAATAGATTTTTAGTTCAAAATCGAGTCATTTTCTTTCTCTCCAATTCCATAGTCTGTTATGATGACTTCGTCATGTTCTACATCCTACCAAAAAGTACATTAAATCTCCTTCTCCCTACATTTGAGTTTATTCTTTAAATTTTTTGACGCACAAATAAAATGCTTTCCTTTTGAATTGAAATGGTGAGTTTGTGGATGCCTAAAAGTATAGGAACGCACGCTATTTCAGACAAGACACGTGAAAGGCGTATAATGGTTAATAGAAGTTACCAATATGAATGTAGTCATCGGAGTATTTAAATCACCAACATATGACAGTGTCGCACAGGTCCAGAGATGGCAGTTTGGCTTATTCTGTACGTTAGTCGATAAAGAATACCTGTTAGAATAATCCACCCCAAAGGGATAGAGTAGGAAGACCAGTTTGCAGGAACTTTTATGTGTTTTCTCAGTTTTAATAAATGTTTGTGTCATTCATTAATCGTTGAATTTTCATTGCAAACAGAACCTACCAAAATCCATGTTGGCGCACGATAACTAGATTTTGCTTCTGCCTATTTAAATTTTAGATTGAATTTTTTTTTAGTTTTTGAAAAGATACTTTGTAACTTTAGGAGACTAAAATTAAAATAGCGGAAGTTGATATAAAAGTTTCTCGAATGTAATTATATCCTTTGTTTTAAAATTGAAAAAATTGAGCAAAACAAACAGGACGTCTGTTAACTTCAAAATGGTCAAATTTTTATTTAGTAAGCCTAAAGTTGACTATTAACAAAAACTGAAAAATATTTACAGAAAAAAAAGAACTATATGCATTTTCTTTTCTATTCGTTTTTAGTATACTCGTGCATCGCCTCGTACCTGCTTTTACCAGTTAAAATGTTAGTTGCATTCCCAAATGTTTCATTGTTCATCTTAGAGACCAAATCGCGTACAGTTTAAATCTGCAACATCCCTACCCCTCGAATACCCCCATTCCATAAATAGCGCTCAAAATTGAGGCTCGAGAAATCGGGTCACTTTACTTAAATCTGGAGTAAATTTAACTTGGAGATTAAAATTAAGCTAAGTTGTAAAAATGAATCTAAGAGAAAATAAAAATTCTTCATCCTTCGGGGATGGAAGCAACAAGTACCTTTTGGATACGTAGACCCTCATCTTAGTCCTAAGATAATATCACATTTGGCCATGGTAATAAAGGATTAATAAGCGCTGCGTTCGAGGTATGTACCACTTTTCTACAAGAATGTCAAATGACGCATTTTGCCCTTCAGAAGCGAAGTTTCTTAATCTGTAATGACATCTTTTTATTCTGCCTCATTTTTTTAAATAAATTGCATTCTTCAAAATATTCTACCTACTTAGGCCATTATCCATTCACCCTTTTGGCCATTCCGAAAGTTGATACCGCGACTTTAATTTAAAGAGAAGCATTATTTGTATTTCACGCTTTTTCTTTTGGTTTTTTATTTAATTTAATTTTATTTAATTTTATTTTCCATTCAAGAACTTTTATATGCGATGAAAAAATATTTTAAAAATTAATGCATTTTGACCTTAGGGAAATT
Organism: Araneus ventricosus; assembly: GCA_013235015.1. Taxonomy (NCBI): domain Eukaryota; kingdom Metazoa; phylum Arthropoda; class Arachnida; order Araneae; family Araneidae; genus Araneus; species Araneus ventricosus. Next base: position 41,926 of record BGPR01011776.1, read on the forward strand.
AAATAAAATTTCTTCTCTAAAGAAATATATCTAGCGAAGCAACAAATTTGTTCTTTGAACAAATTCGCTACGTATAGGCGAGGTATTTAAATCAGACAGACATAAATATTAGCTTTTTCAATTTATATTTTCGAATAGTGATTACAGTTTTAAGGTCAAAATGACAAATGGAATTCGATTAAATATTTCAACGTTAGAATAATTCTCAATAATATTCTGTGTCATTTTTTCTTTTGTTTTAGTTGACAAGAACATTCGTAATAAACCAGCGGGAGTGTTCTCCCCAAAACTTTCTCGTATACTTCCCCAAAAAGGTGCCGTTTCTCCTTCCCCGCGTGGCTAAAAAAATTCGAACCTACTGTTATCCGGAATCCAATGACTATCAGAAAGTTTTTCGTTATAGTGATTGAAAAATATCTAGGTAAAGAATGAAATTCAAAGAGATGCGTAACGATTTTCCTCTCTTACCGGCTCAAGGACAAACTGACGTAATTCGCTCTATTGTTTCTCGTGCACAGAAGATTGCTTCCAGTACGCATGTGCGTGGAGATAACGGATTCTCTTCAAAAGTAAATTATACGGACCGACAGACAGTCAGCCCTTTGACGGATTTGGCTCAAAATTTTATACGTACCTACATTCATGACGATAAAACTGTGTGCCAAATTTTATCCATCTAGCTATTCAAGTTTTTGAGTTATAGCGTTCACATGACCATGTACATACAGACGGACAGACTTCCCTTTGACGGATTTTGTCCAAAATTTGATAGAAACCTACAAATTATGTTTAAAGACCACATACCAAATTTCACCCCCTTAGCTCTAATAGTTTTCGAGTTATCGTGTTCACAGACACACAGACAGACATAATTCCAAAATTGTGTTTTTCGGAATCAGGGCGGTCTAAAACGTGGAGATTCGTCAAAATCTCGAGTTCGAATTTTTTGACGATCACAATACTTTCTCTTTGTATACTTCGTATACCAGAAAGTAAAAAGAAGCCGAAGAAAACTCATTTCTTCTTTCTTCATTTACAAACATCACTAAGCGTAAAAAATACATGCAAGCCTTATATTTAAATTTTCTCAAGTCATATGGATATAGATAGAATTTATTTTTAATGTTGATACGCTTTCATAAAATTCCTTTCCTTCGGCATCATTCGCACTGCTAAAATTTCGGTTCATTTTGGCGCTCCTCCAATCTATTTTAACACTTTTTTCACCCCAATACGCATGGGCAGAAAATAAAATTCCATCACTAGCAAGGAGTGGCAATTTTTCCACATTGGAACAGCCCATTTGCACCAGTGGGCTGTCCCAATGTGATTGCGCAAAATTCTGCCGCGAATGTCATGCTGGAATCAAGAAAAATAAAAGAGATACTAATATCAAACAAGAGCAAGTAATTTGAATTTTAGAATCAATCTTATTAGCGTTTTGATGTTTATATGTTTTTGCTTTTCCTCTTTTGAAAATATGCTTTTTGGTGTACAGATCTCCTTTGTCTTTTGTTTGGGAAATTTCGGGCTAAGAGAAGCCATGTTTGGCGTAATGCAAGCTTCTTACAGAAAAATAACCCAATTATTTATTTTGAATCCATTTCGAATAAAGTCCTTAGCCCTTGAAGAAATGGACTAGAATGGATTCCTTGTTTTTTTTATTACCTCTGAGTTTATCTTTGTTTTTTGGCTTTCTTTGTATGATGTTGATTTCCATTGTTCTCTGATTTTTGTTTTGCTGCTGCAACTGCGCGCTACTTAAATATTGTTTAAATTTTATTTTCTAAATTTTATTCTCTAAATTTTATTGTTTATAAATATTTTTTTTGTTGTTCTTGCTTAAAGTTTAAGTTAAAATTTTATTTTTAAATTTATTCTAATTTCTCTAGTTGATTGTTTTTAAGCTCTAATTGAATTTTACATGTAGCTAGGAGATAATTGTAACTGGCTTGCCAGGAAGCAAATGGATTATGGGAAAAAAGGCATGATGAGTTGGAACACTTTCAAAGACGTTTATTATTTTGTTACATCAGACGTTTATTCTTTATTATGACTTTTTCAAATATGCATTAGCGACGACATTTTAAAATTCCTTACAACGCAGTCATCTTTTCAGAACTATATGATGATGTGAGGCTGCTCTTGAGCGCAAACTCATTTTTTAATTAAGATAGCAAAATTTTGTTCATTAAAATTTAAGAATTTTTTTCATAAATAACTATTTTAAATCAAAGCGAGTGAGCAATACCAATACAAATCCACTCATATAAGCGGGGGAAAACTCATTTTCTGCTTAAACCTAAACGTTAATTAGGAAAAAAGATGCGTAAAAAGGCTATTTCTTTTAAGCTTTCGTGTTGCAAACTTAATTTATACCCTAAAATTTGATTTCTCCCTAAAGAAAAGGAAAAGTAATTAAAATATGTTCTTTTCCTTGCATTTTATTAATATCGATATTTGCTTGAATGGCAAATATGCTCGAATATAGTTCCCTCGATATTTTTCTTAAATTCGTTATCGGGTTTCGAAATTAGATACTAGCAGAAAACTTCATTAACTGTTCGTGCATTTTTTTAACTTCATTTCCCTTAACTTCATTTGCGGAAACTTTAAAGAATTCTCTGCTTTAATTAGAATTCTAGAAAACTTTACCACAAGGAATTTCTCTAAGTCCCGGACACCGCTAATTTGCTTCAAGTAATTAAAGCGCCTTTGAAAGAATTGAGGATTGTAATTTGAAAAAAGAATATTAAAAAAAAGGAATTCTTTTCTGCCTTTGAAAATTGTTCGGAACTCTCGAATCAACTTTCTCCTCCAGTTGAAAGAAATGTTTTTATCAGCAGTTCCATTCAACATTACTTCGTCGAATTTAATTTATTTGGATTTCTATTGAAAGTTGTAAGGTACTACAACTTGGGGAGGGGAGGAAAAATTATTCGCTGTTGTATTGTTGCCATAAAACAGTGGCGAATCCAGGATTTGGGTCGGGGGGAGCGCTGAGGTCTTAATAATTTTGTATCGTCGTGACCTCATGGCCGAAGTCCAATCACTTTAACTTGGCTCGCCTGACAAAGAAATCACGAAGGACACTACAATATTTTTGATAATTTAATCTAAATACAATGAAATAACTAGCCAAAAAATGTTCTCGACCTCGTTACCGCTACAAGTACGAGTGGAGTGGCTAATAAATAAAAAAGAATTAAATGTATAGGCTTTATTCAAAATAATGAGTGTATATAATTTTACTTTTACTAAAATATAATCCTTCAATAGCAATGCGAAAAACTGAACGCAAAAGTTGAAAATAATTTTTCTGTTTATAATAAAATACATGGTCCGAATAAAAGCGTGGGCGCCTTTACCTTCTAGGACAGGGATGGCGAACCAATGGCACGCGTGCCATTGATGGCACGCGACACAATATTTTGGGCACGCCACCGATCACAAAGTTCATTATGAAGCATTGACGGTACTATTTGACGGCACGTCTATGACCTCATTGAACATTTTTTTAGAAAATATGGCACGTTGATACATAAAGGTTCGCCACCCCTGTTCTAGGAGTATTCCATTTGTTTAAGGAAATATACGCAAAATATAAGGTGCTATATATAAGGCGCCCACGCTTTTATTCGAACCATGCATTTTATTGTAATCAGAAAAAATATTTTCAACTTTTGCGTTCAGTTTTTCGCATTGCTATTGAAGGATTGTATTTTAGTAAAAGTAAAATTATATGCACTCATTATTACTAATATAATAGCCCAGATATGTCTCTCGGTAACGCTCTGACGTCACCAACAATGAAACTCGCGCCATAGCACTGCGAGACGTTAAACAGCGTTATTTCATTGTTAGAGAACCTAAATTGCAGTAATTTTACATTTAAAAGAGTAATTGTCGTTCTAATTTCAAATTTAATAGCTCTAAAATAGTGATGATATAATTTGATTATATTTTTGACAATGTTTGATAAGCAGAGAAGTGCTTTGTTTTGATTAGAATTTCGAAAATGAATTCCTTTGAAATTTTAACTTTTGACTTACGTTTGACAAGCCGAGAATTTCATGGTTATTGAATTATAATAAAATTGTTAAACAACGAAAAATACTTCACACGGAGTGTTGTTTACCAAGAGGTTTTTGAATAAAGAAATATGTAAATAAAAAATATTTTCTGTCATAAAACATATGTTTATTTTATTTGTTTTCAATCAATGTTAAACATTTCTCTCGCATATATATCTATTTAAACACGTCGAATTTGACGGGAAATCTCTCGAATGAAGAAGCCGTTTGCACCCCTCATACCATGACGGGTGATTTTCTAGTTTTTAACAAAAGCTTATGCCTTAATTTTTTATTGATTTTATTTTCTACTTTTTAGTGACGGCTGACACGAATACACACGGCATGTTAGGCATAGTAAACCAAATGCAATTACCTAATTCTCCAATATAAAACACATATTAAAGTTATTATATAAATATGTACAATTACATTTTTAAAATTATTTTAATATATATATATATATATATATATATTACGCAGCGCGATTGCTTTTACAATATCTGGAATTTGAAATAAGAGCGACACAGACTGGGAGACGAAACAAGACTCACTCCGTGCCCCCTTCTATTGTGTGTCATCTAGTGGTGTTGTTACAACCCTACGCAACGTGAGTTTACCACCTTCCAAATTTTATCGCCCAAATATGAGGCTAAAATTTTAATATAATTTTGTTAGGTTTAAAATAGGTATAGATTGCAAACTTTTTTTGCATAATATTTTATTGTCTCTGGAAACCCACCACTGTGTTAAATTTCAAAGCTTTAGATCGATTGGAAGTGGGTAAGAAATCTTTGCTTTTCTTTTTGCGTACAAGACACTCGAGTTCAATAGAAGCTTATAAAAAAGCGGGAAAAGTTGTAAGCCTGTCAAACCAGAAAGCAATATTGCCTCAGGGTTTTTCCCCTACAAAAAAAGGAGATAAAGAACAAACTGCTGTAGTGATTTGAAATAAATTCAGAATTTGGGTTTAGCTCTGGGGGAGGCTGCAGCCCCACAGAGCTCACCCCTGGATTCGCCACTGGACGGAACAGTAAATTTCAAATTGAATTAAATCGAAGTGGAGTTGAGTTGTAGCTAGTAAGACGCAAACACTAGTTGTTCTATGAAATATAACTAAGTAATTCATGAAATACCTAGTTATTCCATGAACTGACGAATTGAATATAACTAGGTAATTCATGAAATACCTAGTTATTCCATGAACTAACGAATTGAATATAACTAAGTAATTCATGAAATACCTAGTTATTC
>BGPR01011777.1:0-20765 GCA_013235015.1 Araneus ventricosus
CACTCTTTCTGTAGAGCCGTAGAACTTCACGATATATAGCTTGTTGATCTGTATTTAGCAATGGCTCCCTCTGCGTCACAAAATTAAGTAATAGATCAGAGTCATAAGTCAATTCCCGACTCATGTTATGTGCGTGCTGTCGTGAAGGACTTAACATGCCAACTTCCGATAAAGATTTTCCAATCATCTGCAGGACTTTATCTTCAATCTTAATGAGAGCCTCATTGTAGATGGAATCGGTATAGTTTAAGACAAAGTGACGATTTTCTGCTCGCAATTTATTCAAAATATCTTCCGACATGCAGTCCTTATTGTTCTCCCAAAGCGTTTTTGGGTTGGAAGGTTCACAAAATGACAGTATTAATGCGAAGAGTGTTCGAATTTTTGATGGAGAATCCGAATAAACAGCTTCCTTTAATGCTTCATTCCATTTATTGTCATTTTCGAGTGATCCTAATGCCAAGCATGCTTCTCGATACGTCTCATACTCAATTCCATTCACGGTTCGGAGATCTTTGAAGCTTGTTGGACCCTTAATTTTGTGCAACAACAGTCGGAGGTAATAGCAATCAGTGTTTCTGGAGTGAACAGTATAGACACGGCCAAGAGCGTCGCCAGATCGAATATCGTCATGACCTTCAACAATTGCACCTTGCTTGCGCCGGTTAAAAACTTTTTTTGACTTATCCCATGTATAAAATTTTGGAACATTGCAATATAATAATGTCTTCGCAAAGTTATCGTTTTTGCAGAGCTCGAAGAATCCTGTCAATGTCGTGTTTGGTGGATTAGCTAGACGACATTGCAAATTGTCTTCGCTAAAATAAAATGCGTTGCCCGTTTTGTATAAAGCATCAAGATGTATCACTGTGGGGTATCGTTCGTGGATGGGAACTAAAAATGCTACGCCAAGCATTGCTCGAAATATAGCGACCTGCTTGGTATTCAGAAATTTCATCAATGCAATTATTACTGGAATGAGCAGCAAAGACACCTTGGTCGGAACCCTTGTGAACGTACTTGAGAATGTATTTTATAGATTTTATGGAGTTACAACATTCAACATTGATGTGGGCATCAAACATCTTCAGAAGCAAAGGACTGTAAGGTACGATCCACCGATTATCAATCACCACACTATCAGATTTCATTTTCACAGTTGCGGTTTGTCCACCGTCTTCTGGCTTCCTTCGTCGGTACAACGGATAGCCATCCGTTGCAAATTGCGTTTCCTTGATGAATTGACGCGGATACATTTTACTGCAATTCCCTTCTTTCAAGCATGGTGACAAACTATTGAAAGCGCTGCATGGGCCATGCACCATATTTTTAATCACGATATCATAAAGGTTTTTGTCAGTTGAAGGATTGGGAATTTCTGCAGAAATAATATCATCAATTTGGTTTGGTCTTAATGTGTTCGTTAGCCAAATCAAAATATGTGAATGCGGAAGTCCACGTTTCTGCCATTCGATGGAGTATAACCAATACTTAACAGAACCAAAAACTTCACCTTTCACCAACACATTCATGAATTTTATTAACTTTTGCCGAAAGATCCTTGCAACCAAATCATGTCTATCAGTTTTTGATTGGCCATTAGTCAGATTTTGAGTCATCTCTTTGCAATTTGGATTGAAAGTGTATGTGATGAATAGTGATGGCTTTCCTCCATGACGAACGTATCTTGTGATGGCATCTTGAGCATATTCGTGCATATTTCGTGGACAACCAGTAAACGTTGAGGGTAAAATTACCAATTTTCCATGATTAGCTGGGTCACTATCATTTGTAATTGCATCTTTCAAATGAATATATTCATCAACACGCAGCTTCTTTTGATTCAGTCGGATAAATAATAATCGCTCCGCCTCAATTTTCGCATACATATCAACCAAATATTGATGCAAAAGTTGTCTGTAGTTCAACAAATGGTTCTCTGTCGATCGCACCATTAAACGATAGGCGTAGAACGACATTGCAGATACCATCTTGTTAATTTGATTTGATGTTCCTGGCTCAACTTGATTGATATTAATTGTGTATCCATCCTCACCACGTGGAAACATAAGCGGATACTGTAAGGCATCATACGAAATGTGTGTTTCGCAAATGCTTTTCAACTCGTTGCTGCGCTTTGTCAAGACAATGTCACGTTTCTCAAAGTCATTTCCTGCAATGATGATGGCAACTTCATTTAGCGCCGGTGTGTTAAAGACACATTCGTGGCCTTCAATTGGTTTCCTATCTGCCTTAATAACGATCTGTAGGTCTTCGGTTGGGTTATCCTCTATCGCCATTTTAAATTTTTGAACGTAATGATTGTTTTCGTGCAACATCTTTTGCAAGGATTCGATTAAACTTTTGGTAGTCCCAGGAATCAACGTACAGCGACGTTTCGCTTCAGCTTCCTCGTTTCCAAGGAAGTATATTTGGAGGAACTTCTCTTCTTCATTGGGAAGCGACATAAGCGACCCGGCCTTGTGGTATACTTGACCCTGAATTCGAAAAGTTGGCATAAATCCTGTAGAGTCCAACATGGGCAATGAGGTTCCAAAGGATGTCATCTGAAAACTGCTATTATATTTACGGATCATGGTCAGAAACTCTTTCGATTTTGGATGATTCCCTTCCATCAAGCTCTTCAATGGTTCTGGTAATTGAGGGAGTTCTGGTAAAGAAACCTTTCCATTGGAACAGCATAATCCTGATGCCTCGGCTTCAAATTTCAGAGCACCGCAAAATGTGCACTTCGACGACATACTACGAATGACTATCTGTGGAAAATTGGGATAGTCTAAATTAGGATCATAATGAAGTGCTTCGTCCTTCAAATAAAGCCAGTTACTTGCCCTAAAAGTGCCTTGTCTCACTCTTTCTAGCTGGAGTCTATTACGTCGAGCATCAAAAGTTTCAGCCCCTATTCGAGTCTGGTTTCCAAGCGCATTGCAGTGAATCCTTCGCTCTCGCTGCTCATTGCTTTCTGTAGCTCTCGAGTTTAAAGTTCGTAAGCGATCTGTCGCTTTGCGCTGGTTCTTAACTTCAAAAGACGCATTATTTCGTCTTGCACTTGCCCGTAATCGGTCGTCAAAATGTCGCTGTTGAGTTTCTTCAGAGGATTCATTCGCTCGTCCATCAGCTCGATATATTCTGTCCAATTCACGGATATGCGATTTTTGCTCTTCGGCTTGCTTCTCCCGCGACCGCTTTTTACGCATTGTGGCGAGACGTGAAAGATTAAATGCCTGTTTCTTTCTTTTAGGCATTTAAAAACAAAATATTATCAGAAGTTTAAGAAAAATCGCAAACTGAATAGGTATTTTCTTTAAACTAAATAAACAGTTTTTCTTTGTGAGTCTCGTTCTTTCGTTTCTCAGCTCGTTGAATGAAATGCAATTCTCGTGTTTTTTATTTTTGTTCTTTAGCTTGCTCGTACCACGACTAATTTTAATGCATTTTTTCAGAATAAAATATCTTTGTCTTTCTTTGGGTATTTATAAACTAAATAATTTAAGAAATTTAAGAAAAATCAATAACTGGCTAGGTATTTTCGAAAAACTAAATAAAACAATTTTTCGCCGCCGCATTTTCCGTTGTTCGGGAATTAAAAAACATTCAATGACCTTACACATTAATTAGGATTAAAATTAAACTCGAAACATCGCATTGTAATCAAACTAACGTCATTGGATTATTGCACGTGCATAGTAAAAGTTGTATATGCTTAAAAATAAAAACGGCAGTAAGAACATTGTCTTTGAGTTAATGTTCAGATAAAAGCAATATTTTCTTAATCACGTAGCACGTGCGTTTCTGCCTCTGTTAATGTAACACGTGAATGGATAATTTGTTAAACAGTAAATTGGTCTGAACCTAATATTATAAGAATATAAAATATTGTTAAATATTGCGTTAAAATATATTTTTAAACATTAATAACAATCAGAGAAAACACTTTATCCCAATGGAATTAATATCATTAAAAAGCTAATTTTCTGGTCTTTAAGGCGGACTAAAAATTATTTTCTTGCAATAGATATTTGAGAAGTTGTTGGCAAAAAACGTCTAAGCATTAGGCTTAACAGCGGCTAATTTTCGTTATTTAATTAAATATCTTAAGAACTAATTAACTCTGAAAGTTGAAAATAGCACGCCATTTGATCACTGTGTAACCGTGTTAAAAGTTGTAAATTCTACAACAACCGGAAGTGAAAAGTCTACTTTGTTGTTATGCTCAAAGAAAACAATATTTTCTTATATTATGTTTAACACTGGTAAAAGCCCGCGCGCGAAACAGTAATTTGGCTTGAATTTATTTCTATAAGAATAAAAAGCATTGTTAGAAATTGCGTTAAAAATATTTTTTTAAACCTCAATAAAAAACAGAGAACACACTTCATCGCAATGGAATTAATATCATTGAAAAGATAATTTTTTGCTCTTTAAAATGGCACAAAAATAATTGTTGTGTAATAAATATTTCAGAAGTTATTGGCAAAAAACATCTGAGCATTAGGCTTAACAGCGGCTAATTTTTATTTAATTAAATATCTTAAGAACTAATTAACTCTGAAAGTTGAAAATAACACCGTTGACCTAGAAATGTGCTCTAGAATGTCGTGTGTAAATTTCATGTCGCTACGTTTCGCCGTTTAGGAGGAGTTCTTGTGACCGACAGACGGATACATGTATTTTCTGTTTTATATTATAGATAAATATTATACCAGTAGGAGAACAGACAAATAGTTTAATCGTATTTTTACTAAAATTAAATTTAATTTATTTGCAAGTTATTACTTGTAAATATATAAAATAATTTACATTTTACCTTCCATTTTACCATTTCATTAAGAAAAAAATTCTCAGTAATTAACTACATTCGACATTGTTATTCCATACACAGAAACATAAAAGATATATAAAATTCGATTAGAATACTTACAAACATGTGCTCAAGAGCAAATTTGGCTAACCAACAGTTTAGGAAGCTCGGAATAAAAAGATTCCGCAGCGGTGACCAAAAAATCTAGATGAAAAAAGAAGAGTATTGGGTTAAATATCAACAAATAGATAGATGGAATACAACATAAATCAAGATAATATATACAGCGTAATATCAATATTAGTAAAAGTAGTAACGTATTGCTTCATTAATACTATTCCTGACTATAAGCCTTTATTTAAAATGATTTCTTTCATGCTTTTAAAAATGAAAATTTGTAATAGTTTTTTGACTCACTTTCTGAAGTGCTAGAGTTTTGAAATTTCGTAAGTTCAGTGTATAATGCTATATTTAAATATTTTCAGAACTTTATTAAGATATAATCGATTAATTTTGATAACACGCATTTTCCTCTTTCCAAATATATTTTTATGCTTACAAATATATGGCTGTACTATTCATTCTATCTATTAAAAAAATTGCCTTTTTTGAACTTCACTTCATTCAGCAAAAGACGACAAAATCAAAATTAATTTTAATATAATTTAAATGAAATTACAGGTACAATTTCATTCTTATTTTTTTAAAAATATGTTCAAATATTCTATTTGAAATGTTTTTGATAAATATTTATTCTAAAATTTGGGCTTTTAGTTCCCTGAAATATTACGACTCTAATTGGAATCACTTTGAATTTTAATTAAAAAAATTGAAATATTTTTTTTCCTATTTGAACTTTCATGTTAGGCCCAAAACTGAGTAAATTTGACGAATTTCAGAAGGAATAATAAATTCTTGGATTTGAAAGGTTTAAATTAATAAACAGATAACTTAGTTTAGTTATATTAACGTCCCGTTTTAAAGATAACTTAGTAATAATAAAAGTTAAGAGCAGAAAAACGTGCTACACTTTTATTTCATAGAGATATAAATAATCTCGCATAATAATCAGTATAAATATAATTAACAGTTGCTGAATCATAATATTTGGTTACTGATTTAATTGGTTTATATTATTACCGCAGATTCTATGTATACCAGCGGAGTGTTCTGCCCTTGACTTTTTCGTAAACAAACACAATACTGCCTATTTTGTGTGTTTAACGTGATGCGTATGTTTAGTATGATGTTTTCTTCCTTTAGACCCAAATACGTTAATTTGCAGGTTGGTAAATGCGGAAAACTCTTTTTTTGTACATAATTCTGCCCATATTATGGCGATCTGGGGATTACTGATCAACAGTCCTCTTGTAACCAGTTTTTTCAGCTTTTCAGCCGTGGTCTTATTTTTGGTATCTGTCTCATGTTTTCATTCATTCAACATTCAGTTTTTTCTGTAACCACAATTTACATCAATTGTATTTTTAGGTATCTTGTGTAGTAATTCTTCAGTGTCTGTATCATCAGTACCATTTCTAGTGTTCTTATCTGTATTTCTGTGCCATCAGCACATAGGTTTTATTTCGGAGTCATAGATCCTGAGAGTTTGACTGTGCATTGTATATATAATGATCTTTGGTTACCCTCAGAGGACTGTGATAGGATAAAATTGTCTATATTGCCAGTTTTGCGGGGCGGTGGAATGGGCGTGGTGGACTAGTTCGATGGCCACCCCGATCGCCAGATTTATCAAGCATCGATTACTTCTTATGGGGCATCTGAAGGCCATCAATTACGTGACTCCAGTTGACTGAATTGAGGACCTCGCTGCTCGACTATCCATTGCGGCTGCCAAACGTGCGCGAAATGCCTGGTATCTTTTGAAATGTTCGCCAATCACTCCTTCGACGCTACCAAGCATATATTAATGTTGGTTCACAATTTTGAGCATTTATTGTAAACATTGCTGCAAAGAAGCACTTTGCGATTATGTTGTAAATAAACAATATTTTTCTTTTCATGTCTCTTTTTTTTGTGTTCGTGCCTCAACTCGTCACTTCCGACCATACATTACTACACACACAAATGTATGTTTTTGCAGGCTGTACCATCCCTCAAAGTTTGTCCCATGACCGTAGATTCACCCTGTATACTTCTCAAGATACGTCTTTCATACTTTCAAAAAGAATATACAACATAGTTACCGAGCATAGCAGCATCATAGAGTACCTGTAGGCTAATCTGCACTCGATAATCTCTGCAATATAATCAAGGAACATATCAGGTTGTCTGCAGATAAAATAGACGATGTTCATATTACGGCTTTGGATTTTTAACATTAACATTTAAATAAATTTGTGGAATTTTCATTTCTCTTTTACAAACATCCTGATTCACATCTTTTACACATACCAAACACTAGTTCATAGAACTAATCTGAAATTAAATTAACTAGTTTATTCAAACACAGTTCCAATAAATCATTCAAGCCTTGATGTAACTGTAACATGGTACAACTGATCTGAAAATGGATCCCACACTGAGTACCACCGATCCCCGCGCATGCTTCCGTTTGATATTGAAATACTTTAGTTGGAATTGTCTTTCCTTCTGTTACAAGACCAGACACTTGTGATTCGTTTTTGATCGAAGTTGGAAATCGGAGTTTCGATTTTCCTGCACGGTGATCGATGGCGGCGGATAGAATTTCTGTAAATATCAGTCAAGTCCTTCCGGAATTCATCGCCTTCAACCAATCTTTTTTGGCACTTTGCTTCGTGAAGATGGCCATGGTATATTCGAGGATAAAAAATAAGCGTATTTTCTTCGAAGCATTGTGAAGCGATCGATTGGGAGAACTTTTAGCTTTAGAATCGCTTGTCAAAAAGGTGAAAGCAGAAATAGAACCTCCAGAAATTCGACTTCATCTTCTGGATTTCGTAGCAGACACAATACGATTGATAAGGAAATTTTGGAATTGTGTACCTGTATAAACAAAAATTATAATTTTAATGAATATCCAGATCAGCCACTGTTAACGGTTGCCTTCATTAAACTTTATAAGGATGGAATAATAATAAAACAAGCAATGTTCATGTAACATTTATATGCCTATATCTTTTAACCTTCAAGCATTGCTTAATTTTTTTAACTTTCAGGCATTGCCTATATTTTTTAACTTTCAAGCATAACATATTTTTTTTAATTTTCAAGCAGTCGTGGACTATGGAGGCCTAGTGCCAAAGTCTCGGCGTCGGGACTGGAGGATCCTGGGTTCGAGACATGATTCCACGGAAGATTCGCAGCCATTCAACTATTAGGCTAGAATGTATGGTCCTCCTAAAAAGTTGCGCACCATGCCAGCACATTCATTAATGAAGAATTTTTCCTGTTAGGCAAGCGATTTCGTGTCGCTTGGCTTATTATTCTCCTAAATTGAGAGAAGAGTTGACTACATTCTTTTATGTGTAAACATAGAATTTTTTCCTCAGATCCTCAACCATTTTAACGCGCATTTCTTCAAACACATTCAAATAGAAAATCTTCTTATTTAGGCTTTCTATACACGCCTCGGCTTCCGAAATGCAGAATTCCAGGTTAGAAATCCGATTCCAAGGGTTGGTTTTGTTTAGTTATGTGAACGTTCCGTTTTGAAGCAACTCGAGGACTATTTCGAAACGGACCTCATAATTTTGAACCACGGTCAGATGACAAGAACGATGCTTGAGCTGTCACTTCCTTCTCCAAACGTTGGCGCAGTTTAGCCAGGATTGGCTCCTGCGCCATTAAATCTCAACAACCAACCAACCAATCCTTCTCCAAACGTTCGCACCACAACAGCAGAAGGACGTTTGACACATATCGTTTTAACGTGCACCAGGCCCACAAACTCAGCGGCTCTTCAGTGGAATCGGGTTTCGAACCTTGAGTCCCCCAGTTCCAAAGCAGGAAAATTACCACAAGGCCACCGCGGCTCCCCGATTCCACAGAAGAGCCGCCATATCTACGAGTCTGGTTCACGTTAAATCCGCAACGGATCAAACTTTCCCCATCCGATGTGGTTCGGAAATTTGAAAGAGAAGACTGTGAGTCAAAATTGCGAGGTCCATCTCAAAATAGTTTTTGTGTAGCTTTAAAACGGATCATTAATTTTGCTACGCTAAACTAAACTAAAAGCAAATTTGAGCGTTTTTTACGTTTGTTGCAATAAATCATATGCTATCTTTAATCGCTATTTACTGCAAATCAGTCCAAACGCTTCAACAATGAAGCGAATTGCTGTTTATATGCAGCGCTTTAACCACTTGCGCTTGGCAAAAAATTCTTTGACGCGTGTACCAGAACGGTCCAGTGTAACTCGCTGAGAGGCGTCACACAGTGTTCGATGCCTTAGAGAAATCGGAAAAAGGGTTTATATTTTTTAAACTAATTTATTTTCGAAATTCGTGAGTATTTCCAGATTTCAGTGATATTTTCAGTATATTTTCATATCCATTCATTAGATATAAGATTAATTTCACAATCTTCATTTATGCATTCTTCCTCGTCATCAGATAAAATTATACGCCGATTTCGAAGTGGAAAAACAATTTCATCAAAGTCACTATCACTATCACCACTATCGTGTTTTCTTTTTCTATTTGTCGAAATAATGTCGTTAACTTCACTTTTGCTTTCCATTTTAGAATATGGGTTAAATATTGACAACTGTACGCTATACAGTGCAATGATAATCTGTGCTCTGGCAAACAATCCCACCCGACGTGCCACGCACGTCGTTTTTGTTCCTGTGACAATCGCATGACGACGTACATACCTAGTCGTTGGCGATTCTGTGACAAAAGCATTACGACGTGTGTGGCACGTCTTTCCAGCGCAAGTGGTTAATAACGTCAATCACTAAATTTCGATGATAAACTGAGATGTTGTTTTAAGTTGACAGAGGCAAGAAAGAGTGTTGGAACTTTCGCATATTTTCACTTATGCATCACATTTTAGAATTTTCGATATTTAACTCTTTCTCGCAACTCGCTATCACTGACTCGCTAGTCGCAACTCACTATAACTGGCTCGCAATAACTATATGGAGTCTGACTCGCCACATTCTCAATGATGCATCGTTTCCACATTCTTGTTAAATAACAATTATTATAAAAGCCATATAATAGCAAAAACACTCAGATAATTTTTTAGGAATTATAAAAAAATCTATAACTATATTTTTCAGTATCCAAACCATTAAAATGAATTCTCATCTTACGCTCATACGTCTATAATTATGTATTTTATTACTTTTCAGAGTGCAAAGGATTAAAATGTGTAATTAAATCAAAGTAGCAATTACTTTAAAAGACAAAAGTCATTTGGCCACTGTTTAGTATCTTAAGCCCTTGTTTCAAGAAATAATGACTTAATTGCCCGAGGTCACACTTGGGGATTTGTTGTCGTTCGGAATTGAGCCAGAGATTTTAGCCTTTTAAATGAATTGTTACTTTGACATAATCATAGATTTAAATATCAAAACTTCTGCCATTTCATTCGTGAGACAGATATGTCATTGTAAGTCAAAAGAATCTAAGAAATCAAATCAATTCCAGATTTCGAAGAAATCCACTGTGAAATTTAGCGCTGGTACTGTCTAAAAAGATTATGTTGAATATATCAAAATCACAAAAATATTATTAACCAATCCTAGAAACCGTAAAGTAACGAAAACTTTCAAGAAAGAGTTTTGAGAGCTTCAGAAATAACGGATATTCAAAAAGATAGTTCAATAAAATTATGCTAAACTAGTTTTAGAAATCATGCAAAAAAAAGCACTCTCCGACTTCTTTGAAATTTCATTTCTCAGTCATAATTAAATTTACTACACACCGTCCTCCCCTCACCCGCATCATTACACTAAAAACTAGCATAGAAAATGTGGACAACCGCTTGCATTGCGACTCTAAATTTTTGGATTCGAGCTATTTTTCTGAAAAGATAAATTCTCTTTTAAAATATTTTTTATAAGAAGAAAGAAAAGAAATTGGGCTACTGAAAAGCCGAATTGCTTTGATGATATTCATCGTTAAAAAACTACTGTTTGAAATTTCTGTCTCAAATACAAAACTACTTTGGCTTAAACTTAATTGAAAATATTTGATTGTTAATCAAATGAGCTTTATCAGAGACCAATCAAAGATTTTGATTAATAGCTTTATATTTCTTTATAAGCAATCGTAAAGATGAGAAATAAAAATATTTCAAACAAAAAAATTTATTTGTAAGTGAAATAAAAGAAAAATCAAAGTATTTAACAATTTTTGTGATTATTTGTAGTACCATGAAACCGTATGGAGTCCAACATGAATGTGATCACGTTAAAAACTTTCAAATTTGAAAACAGTGACTTAAATACCAGTTCGGTCATTTATGAAGGTAAATCATGTAAGATTCGCCACATCAGTTTTATTTCAGAATCCATTATACATCTAGCAGGAGCGAAAAAGACATGATGTCACATCATAGCGTAAAATATATTCGAAACGTAGAGTTTACTGAAGCACATAATTAAACGAAAATATCCAGTTCTAAAATAGGACCTAATTAGGCAGGTTTCTATTTCCTCGAAAATAGCTGAAAATAGTGAATTGCCAGTTTTGAGGCTAGGCGAGGTCTGTTTAGGAACAGACGTCTCAATTTTGAACCGAGGTCAGATGGCAAGAATGATACCTGAATCGGGACACCCGTCTCCGAACTTCCACTTCACACCAGCTGGTGGACACATAAACAATTATATGCAAAGACTCTATTATTTCCTTTTATAAAAACATTAATATGATAACATGAATGAAATATGAAAGGAAACGCTATTTCTCAATTTTTTTATTAGAACTGATTAATAATATTTAATGAGAATTCATTATGGTTTTTAATTCGAAAAATTGTTTCACTGGATTTGTAACTTTTTTAGCAGTCAGTTCAACGTTTAGCTAGTTTAACACAAAACTAGTTAGCAGTTAACACAAAGCTAAAAATTCTACTGTTTAAGTAAAATTAAAAATAAAACAAACGTCCCCAAAAGGGAAAATGGTAAATAACTTGGTTTTAACGTGTGCCACAATCGGTAACGGCAAAAGAAATCGCAAGCGCGCACACCCACACACGCACAAAGAGAGAGAGAAAGAGAAATCTAACGTATTGTTTTTTTAGAAAATTTTCTATTTTATGCAGTTTCTTAATACCATTCTTGAGATATTAGAGGACAGTTTTGATTCTGGAATACTATATCATTTATCACCACCAACAAACTGAGATCAAGTATTAGCACTATTTATAGCAGCATTTGATTTAACGAAGATCATGAAATTACATGAGGTAAAGTATTCACACATTCAGGAATTTTAAAGATCCTACATATTATTACTGTTGTCAATATTCCTTTTTATCAACTAATACAAAGTCTACAGCGATGAAAACTTCCGACTTCCGCAAAAGCATTTTACGTGAAAACACATAGGTTTTGAAATTTAAGTTAATGGAAGAATTAAAACAATGCCAATTAAATTATGCCGACAATGTCAACGACTTTATCAATACGGCCATATTATCTATATATTACCTCTGTTGTCAACATCCCTTTTTATAACTAGAGCGATGAATGAGGTAATCAATGGATAGGAGTTTTAACATACTTCTAGCATAGCGTACTCAGTTTGCGTTAAAACATATTTTTTTCTTAAAAGTTAAGTTATTAAATTAAGAAAAACGAGTAATTCTGTAAACAGTAGACCTCGCGCAGTAGAGAGAAAAAAAAACTCACTAAGATTCTTTTTTCATCGCAGTCCTTAAAAGATTAACTATTTCTTTTTTCGAGTGCTAATTGTTTACTCAAGTTTCTGCTTTTAATAGTATTCGCAAAATTACAATTAAATGTCTCGTCACTATCAAAATCACTCAAATGTTTAAATGGCTTCAAACCCGCTAATGACTCGCCAAACATTGAAACCATTCAAGTGCCCTCTATCTTGAAACAGAATAAAATAATAAAATCCTTACATATTACGTCGTTTTTAATGACTTTAGGGAACAATCGTGTAAAATTTGAACAACGAGTTTGGCCGTAACTGCGTTACAAACTGCATTTGAATGTACGAAAGTTTCACACAGCTTTACTGTTTTTTTAATTCCAAATCATTTTGACAAATAATCTCTATTATTTTTTTGTTTGCTAAGCCATATATCAGGAGTTTTTAGAATTAATATGTAATTTTCATCAAATTAGCATTATAGCATAATAATATTTTTAATTTTTTTTATGTAAATAAGATTTTCTTCTTGAAACTAAACTTTGACAATCTAGCATATAATTTCAATGAAAAATAATTAACATTTTGTTTACAGCAAAATTTGTGTTCCCAGGTCGGACAGCGGTGTTTATATTGAAAGTACAGGAATATTATCTTTTCAAATAAGAAATATATTGGAAAGGAATTTCTTTATCATCTAAATCAGTAAAAAATAATGTTCATATCACTAATATACCCCACATGCTTTTACTTTTAGTTTGTTTCTAACATAAAAATTTTCAAAACAAATATAAAAATTCTTTATCAAACTCATCTAAAATATGGAAAAACAATAAGAATCAATGATGGGGCTTTTTATGAGTATTAAAGTAGTTGTAAGATATTGGTAATTTAATTACTTTTACGACAAAAATGGTGACTGAAACATTGGGAAAATGCTGATTGTGAAAAACTCAAGTATTGTTTTAATATTTTGGGCATGCAAATTGAATAGTTCGAAAATTTCTTTAAAGTCTTAAGATGAATAAATTTGTTTATTGACGAGAACGCGAGAAAAATCTATGTTTATAGCGTGCATGCTAATGATTTAAAGCACAATGTTTATTCCCAAAATAAAATATAAATATTCAAATCGATAGAAAATTTATGCATCCACATAGTTCACGAAACGGGTAAAGAATAAATAAGAGATAATCGATTTTCCATGCCTTTTAACTCAAGGATGATAATGTGATGCAAAGATCAACATGCTTTCATTTTAATTTGTTAGCCAACTACGCAATTTAGTGTTTAGAAATATTATAATAAACTGCCATAAAACGTGTTGTGCAAGGAATACAAAAATATTGCTGCTTTTGAAAAGTAAGCAGTACATCAGAAAATCAATTGCGATTAAGCTTTCAAATGTATGGTTGATCCAAAGCTTTCTTTGCTTATTTAAATCATAATAGACTGCATAACGAGCGTAATAGGATTAAATCCAGAGGTAGTGTTCAATAATTGAAAATTAACGAAGAACAAAATAAGCCAATTTTAGCATTATGTTTGCGCTTAAAATAATTCATTTCAGGTTTAATATTTTTAAAAACAAGGCACAAATGATATAATTCATTTGAGAATGGATTATAAAGAAAACCAAGACGGAATGCTCTACTTGGACTTTCTCGTATACTTTCACAATATGGGGAGTTTTGTGTTTAGCTTTGTAGTATAATGAAGATCATTAAGTATGCATTTTGAACCTATTCCCGTGGACAAATTAGGTCCAAAATTTCATATAAGAGAGACTCACCGAATTTGGGCCTCCTGGACATTTTTTAATGTACAGTGATGGATAAGTAATTTTAACACTTTGGGAGCGGGAAACGTAAAAATACGTTTTTCTCGAATTACCCAACATTGAAAATTTTAATTCAAGAATTTGACTTACTTACTTGTTTAGATAGGTTGGACATGTTAATAGATGTCTCCAGAATGCGTTCACTTTTTCTTTTATGGTATATACATTGTCTAGACTAAGCACAGTTAGTCATTCTTTTTATTTGAGCTTGCATCTAATTCGCATCTCGCACACAATGTGTTATTGAAAAAAAACATTAGTGGAACTTTTTCGCAGTTTAATTATCTTTAGAACAGTGTAATTACTTTTTATGAAATGCACTTTAAATTAGGAAAAAAGCAGCTTAAAAATGTGTCATCGGTCGAATCAAGGTAACCGGTTGCCCAGATTGGACCACCAATTTCTTTAGGTACAATTAAAGCAAAAATATTTATTGATTCTCTAATTCACACCAGCACACATTGTATGAACCCAAGCATGAGATTTTATGCAATGCATCACTTCTTCTTCACCTTTATTTCGTCACAAATTATACGCATCTTAAGTTTTTATTTTTTTACCCAAAATTTGATGGCTTCAGTGTCCTTTTATTATTATTATTTGCTTTGGCTTGTCCCAATTCCAGTTTATGAAGATTACTAGTGGTAATAAACTGCTTTATGAGGTTTTCCTGGAATTTAAGATAATAAGCCCTCCGATTTAAATAGCCTAATCTAAGCAACCGTTTGTGGTCCAATCTAGGCAAAATTTTGACAACAAAAAATACTCCCCTAACTTTATTTTAAAACAATTTTCATTAAATGAGAATACTGAATTGTAGTTACAGAAACTTCTTATCTGTGGTTATAATAATATATTTTTCTAATAAATTTAAAACAGCGGAGGGTTTTTTTTGTCTTTAGTAAAAATAATTAATGGATGGCAGCTATATCTAAACACTTGTTCTCTAATTGTAACCAAGTAACTCTTTCTCTTAAAAATGATTTCATGCACCCCATTTACATCGTTACAACGTAATTTGCCTACTTTATGGTCCAAATATTTAATCGAATTGAAGTTATGATACCGGTCTATTCTAGGCGCCGCGGTCCAAATTCAGCGACTCTTCCCTATATCTGCAATTTTGATGCCAAGACCACATACCAAATTTCAGTCAGCGAGCGCGTTGTGTTTTTGACTTATCGCGTTCACATACAAGCGGATTTGAAAACAGCCCCTTTGATTGATTTAGTCGATAATTAGAACAGATCTAAAAGCATTCAATTAATCTACAGACTATGAGGATTATTAGTCAGACGATGAGACGCTTTCTTCGATCTCAGCACATTTTTTTCTTCTTTTTGACGATTATAACAATTTCTCATACTTCGTATACGAAAAAGCAATAGAGATTTATTTTGCTTAATATGCGTCAGAAATTCTTTTAACCCTTCGCTCTTAACGCCGGCAATAATCGGAATCCACAAAGCAACCCGCGGAGACGAAAGCCGTCTATACCAGGCATGCACGATGTATCTCGCAGAGACGAGCGCCAGCTATAGTCGGCAGCATTCATTCGAAAATTAATTATTTTTCATAATATATAATACATTAATTCCGCTTTCAGTAACCTTACGAAAGGTAAAGCTCATGGACCGGATGGAGTGGACAACAATATAATCAAATTAATATATTACGCCGATAAAAAATTTCCTTCTCAGCTTCTTCAATAAATGCCTGAAACATTCTTGCTTCCCGGACATCTTCAAAGTCGGAACTATTGTCCTCAATCGGACACCAGATAAAGAACCAAAAGACCCAAACTCCTATAGACCAATTTGCCTCCGTTCCAGCCTTAGCAAGGTTCTCGAAGAACTTATTCTCAGAAGGCTTGAATTTCATGCCCAGCAGATTGCCCCAATTTCTGAAATCAATATGGATTTGTCAAAGGACGTTCCACAGTTCACGAGATCTCTGCGGCCGTCAGCACAATCCAGAGAAATAAAGAAGATCAACAATACAGCTATGATTGCCCTGGACATCAAAGGAACATTTGACTCCATGGTGTGGAGCCGTCTCCTCACAATCATCCATAAAATGGCCTATTTAAGACAGCTTTTCCTTATTATTAAGGTTTATCTTAATAATAGATTGGATAGAATACCCTACGAACTCTGGAATCATCAAAAAATCACTGTCAAGAGGTTGTCCACAAAGTTCCAAGCTAGCACCCATTTCTTTGGAACTTAATTGGCAATTCTATACTAATTTATCCTTGGGAGTGCCACACGCATCTTCAGGCATACGCTGACAATTTTCTGTTCTTAATCAATGCCCTTCCAGAAAGCTTCTCGAGGTTCGATGCTCCAATCCACTCCAAAAGTTATATTCATCTTTATGCTGAGAGGGTTTTGTATAACCGTAAACTTAATCTGGTCGGTTCCCTCCCGGTGGATTATTATTATTAATAATAATACATTAATTATGTTTTAATTATAACAATTGTTTATGTAGAAATTATAAATGTAATTGTTTTGAGAAAAGCCCCTTTTATTCCAAGAGCATGCCAAGATTGCGTCGTTCAGGCGCTAGACATAAACCTAAACGCCAAAGACTGTCCACGCACAATTTGTACACTTTTGGTGTAGGGTCCAGTTCAGTTTCGGCGTTACACCGTAGCGAAAGGGTTAATGGTTTAATGAAGTGAAATTCGCTATTTAACACACAACATCTCACTGAAAAAGTTACACGATTTTACTTAAAATGTATGTTAATAGATGACAGAACCTTTCACGGGAAATCCCTGTATTGATAATGGCATGACTGTAAGAACATATATATACAGTTTTATTATTTTGCACTGCTACAATGCATAGATAACGCTTGCTATTTTATATCTGAAAATAATATTCAAAATCGTTGGCAAGATTTATATTTAATATAAAATGTAAGGTGCAGGCAGAGATTTCTTATCAACACTGACTCAAGTAAATCATGTGGAATTTCGACAAATTCAGTAAAGGAAATGGTGAAACCTACTCATTACATCTGTCCTTTAAAAATGCATATTTATTCCAAAAAATTTTAATTTAATAAATTTTCTCTCTAATTTTTATATTAGTTTTAAATCTTCTCGTGTCTTGACTTTTCCAGATTGTCAGATAATGGCTTTCATACAATTCAAATTGAAGCTTTCCTTTATTTTAAGAGATGGAATTCTCGACTTTCAAAACAATTTCGTTTCCTATAGAAAGAAATGTTTGTGTCAAACATTGAATTCTTTTAATTCATTTGCATTTTAAATTGCTTGAATTCTTTTTCAATTTTACACTACAGTGATTTGTCATCTTAGTGTATTTATAAATTCGCATTTGGTTTAGTTAGAGATGAAATAGGAATGCCAAACGTTGGACAATTCATTTGTCTTTGCTTCGTTTCTAGAATGATTCAAAGTTCATGACGTTTCTTCGTTTATTTATGAATAGAAACTGAAATAAACAATTCAGAAACAAGTCAAAAGAAATTTTTGATGAAAGTTTAAAGAAATTTCAAAAGAAAATCAAAAGAAATTTCAGAAAAACTTCAGAAGAAAATTTTATAATTTTTTTGAGACGAATTGTAGCTATTTCATATCAAAGATAAAAAATAGTTTTGTTCAAATCTTATCGAAATAAAAAGATATTCAGACGATAACGAAAATAAATTCTAACTCGTCTGATAAAAATAAAAATTAAAAAAAAAAATTTTTTTTTCACTGGAAAGTTAGCAGTTCAAAATTAATGGTTCGAAACGCAAGCATTGATTTTAAGTAATTCTCTTTTTAGCGAGAATTCTTAAAAAAGTATAGTTGAAAAACGACTCGAATCTTTTTTTAAATGTGTCTTCATAATGAAGTGCTCCTGACGATTCATTAAAATTAGGCAGCTCGCACAAGAAGATACTTTTTCGAAATGAAAATATACTGCAGTAAGTTAAAATTTTTAACAGAGTTTTGCTCAGATATTAATTGGATGTTTCGGAACATTTATTTATGCTAGTTAAAAAGTTTGAGTAGAAAGAAGAGTAGAGAATTTTAATTATCATTATAAAATATATTTAAAAGCCGTAGCTCCAAAATAAACATTCATTTCTAAATAACCGAAATTCATTCACTAAATGAATTCGTAAGCGTTATCTAAGGTTGCGAGGTTCCATTGGAATAAAAATATAGAATTCAGTGTTTAAAGCTTTAAAAAATTAATGCTGGAAGCGTTTATAGAACTTCTAATTTGGCTAAGAAAGTTGGAGACACTATCTTAATTGAAATTAATTGCTATTAGTGTCAAATTGGTTGTGACCAGTGTCTGTGAGAGTGAAACTTCTGTACTTCCTTCTTTGCGAATGGGGAAAAACTGTCGAATTCGATACATTATATCTCTGAAACAATGCAATTCACAAGCTCACTTTTTTTTCTAGAAAAATATCTGTTATTTCCCTTATAGTACACACATTTCCAAACCTTTATATTGGTATGTATTTATTTGAGAGAGTAAAAATATGGGTATATTTTTTCAAGAAAAAATGAGATAGTCACCTTGTGAGCATGATTACGGAAAGAGTATTGGTCTCAAGAGAATATTTTGGGTATCTAAGTAATCCAAACAGTCTCATTAAGAAACTGAACTATAATTTATTAACATTTAAATTTAATTTCTATTTTATTTACCAATTTAAAATAAAATGTTAAAAATGGTTGAAATTTCAACTTTTCTTACCCTCCCCCCCAAAAAAACAAAAACTTCTTTGGAGAAAATATGTACGAAAATTTTGTTTCAATTTGTAGAGCATAGCACAATACATATTCTGTAAAAATTTTATGTAGAAATATTCAATAGTTCTTGAGATATTGCGTGCGCAATATTACAAAAAAACATTGTAATATATAGCACTTTAAAACATATGGCCGTTTTTCAATGTTTACGTTGAACAGCTAATAAATTTTCCTTCGTAGCTTTCATAATTAAGGGAATTTTTAACGCGAATTGTTTTAAATTGTTCAGAAAAGACTGTGGAATAATATATTTTTTTTCATAAAATCGAAAATTTTTGAGGTTTAACAGTCGTATATCCCCTTAAAATAATTAATAAAAACGCAACACTGCGACTCCTGCACTACGCCGTCTCCATACAAAGACATGCGCACGCGCACTATCAGAAAGAACATCGTCATCGTAGGGTAGGAACTGTTACGAGCCAGTCTGAGATGAGACACGAACTAGTGAGCATGTACCCAAACCCCTGAGACAAAAATTATGTTAATTAAAAAAATCATTTCTTTGAAGTATTCTAGGTCTGTGTTATGTGAGTAATAACTGCTAATGTAGCACATTTAATTATTTTAATATAGCTCTTGTCATAAGTCATTTCTTGCCTTTTCAAGGTATAAAAGCAGGGACTGTTCTACGCAATTTTATAGTCGGCATGACATAATAACATACATTTTTTGTGAATAATCTAATGATTTGGTTGGTCATCTTCGTCATCAGACCAGGGTTCGAAATTATGAGTCAAACCTAAAATAACTGTCACCTGGTTTCAAAATGGGATGTTAATTTAACTAAATTAAACCACTATATAGTTATACTTCGATGGGCAGAAACCGTAACCGACGGGAGTGTTCTCCCCTCGAACTTTCTCATACACTACCACAATATATCTATTTTGAATTTTATAGAATAGTGCAGAAACCCGAGAATGGATTTCGAGTGTATTATTTTCCATCGATTTTGTCCAAATTTGATACAGATCTACAATTTTGTTGACAAGACAACATACCAAATTTCATTCGTCTAAGTCATTACATTTTTGAGTTGCCGCTTTCACATATAGACGAATATACAGAACAGAACGCCGTCTCTTACCACCGTGCCAGTGATCATCCCGGTCACAGAACGTTTTGATGGGCAAGACACGGGAATTTTATTTAAAACAAAAAAAACCCAGATATTTACACTATATCCAGTACAGAAATTCATACTATTATACAATTTCTTATTTGTCTGAATCATGTTTGACTGTATTTTGAATATTTGTGTATTTTTAATATTAATTAGTTTGATTGATTTTAACTGTGTATTTTATTTCGTATTTGATTCTAATTGGCAACAGCTTTCGTGTTCATTTTGTATTGATATAAATGGCAGTATTTGTATTGATATAATAACAGTTTTATGCCGAGACAAAGATGATCTGGCCACATGGTACTGCAGGCTTGTCTTGTTCTTGTGTCTATTGCTTGACCGCACTTAGCTGCAGACTAGTGTTTTATTGCGTTTCAGTATGAAGATCTTCTGGC
>BGPR01011777.1:20775-47252 GCA_013235015.1 Araneus ventricosus
GCTGCAGACTAGTGTTTTATTGCGTTTCAGTATGAAGATCTTCTGGCAGCATGGTTCTGCAGGCTTGTTTTGTTCTTGTGTCTATTGCTTGGCCGCACGGAGCAGTAAGCTGGAGTTTTATTGCGTTTTAGTGTCTTTAATTGCCGAAATAAAGTTGTGTTTTCGAAATGAAGCTCTTCATTCCTAGTCAACTATTATTAGTGTTCTTTTCTCTGTTGTTGAGTGCGAAACACTTGATTTTGGAGGCCTGTAATGGTTGCTCACTGGAGACACAATCTTAAACATATTTCGCACAAGTTTTGGAAGGAGGCCTTGGTTGACACAAATATACAGACTCATTGACGGATCGGGTCAAAAATTTGTTACAGATCTACAATTCTAATGATGAAACTACATTCTAAATTTAAATCCATCTAGCTAAATGTGGTTTTGAGTTGCAGCGTCCACATAGACCCGGACTACGAAACAGACTTCCTGATGACGAATTTCGCCAAAAATTTGATAAAACCCTGCAATTTTGGTGTAACAGCCACATACCAAATTCCATGCCTTTAGCTGGTTGCGTTTTTGAGTTATCGTGTTCACAAACCGGCAGAGAGATAAACATAATTCCATAAATGTATTTTTTCAGACTCAGGGTGGTCTGAATTGTGGAGATTCATCAAAATCTAGAGGTCAAATATTTTGACGATTGCAATACTTTCTCTGCATACTTCAAGGGCCGCGGTGTCCTAGTGGTAAGATCTCGGCTTCGGGGCCGGAAGGTCTCAGGCTCGAAACCCGATTCCACTGAAGATCCGCCGTGTATGTGGACTTTTTGCACATCGTCAGCATAAATCATACATAGTGGGCGAAAGTTTGAAGGGGAGGTACCAGTTCAGGTGTGGCCCTCGTCATCTGACCGCGGTTCAAAATTAAGAGGTCCTCCCAAAATAGCCCTCGTGTTACTTCAAAAAACGGGACGTTAATATAACTAAACTAAACTTTGTATACATCGTATGTAAAAAGTAAAAAAAAGAAAAGTGTAGG
Organism: Araneus ventricosus; assembly: GCA_013235015.1. Classification (NCBI taxonomy): domain Eukaryota; kingdom Metazoa; phylum Arthropoda; class Arachnida; order Araneae; family Araneidae; genus Araneus; species Araneus ventricosus. The sequence continues at coordinate 21,805 of BGPR01011777.1, forward strand.
TAGTAAAGAGCGTAAGCATTTCAAATTTGTTTTCTTTTTCTTTTGTATTGCATTTCATATTGTGTCAGAAAAATATAAGCGAGTTCCGGAAAATGGGGTAAATAAAAACATCATTCCGTTGGATATTCCTTGTAATATGTCTGATGCTTAAAATAAAAATATTTTCAGTACGAGACGAAAAAAATAATTAATTGCATCTTTCTAAAAGAGATTTTATCTTTAGAAAAAGAAGAACTTCGAAAATTTTCATGAAATAACGACCGCTTAATTGAACATTCTTAAAGGCGAAAAAAAATTTGCTTTTATTAGTTGAGATATTGGTACGGTTACTTTTTTAACTAGAAGGATTTGCTTCACGTTCTACAATATAAAAGAAAAGCAATTAAGTCTTATTAAGAAAAATATTCTTAAACTTAAACAGGTTATTTAATTAAATATTTTCTGGAATGTAAATGTAGCATGTAATTGTTTCTTATAAAGTCATGCTATAATAAGTATGATTAAAAAATAGAAATTTGTTTATAGGAAGGTAAAAATATGTGTGTAAGAATTTTTTCATCCGTTTAAACAAAACCAGTGACACAAAAAATGTAGTTAAAATTCAATTAATTTCATGGGCTTCAGTTTAATTACACACATTTTAAATGTTTTTAATGTAGAATACGCTATTTAACATGACCTAAAAGGAAACCCAATTACATCTTTTATGAGGTGCTATCTTTTTAAACATCGGCAAGGTTACTAAGCAACAATATGCTTCTTAAATTAAGATGAATTTTAAATTATATAATAAGAAATTTGATTATAATTATTGAATTGCGCATTTTTATAAATTTTCTTTTTGTTTCTTACTTTACAAAAATTAAAAGAAAATTCTTTACAGAATGCTTTTTTTAAAAAAAAACCGTATTTTACGAAACTTTTAATCTTAGTCAATTCTTATGGACATCTTCATGCTTTCATTAGGTTCTCATTATAAATGATATCTTATAGAAAAAGTAAGCTAGCATTGAAACAACAATATTTTTTTCCATCAATTTTAAAAGTAAACAACCCAAATGTTGCTATTAGAATGTTTGGCACCTTGAAGCGTAAAAGTAATGAATGAATGAAATTATACTAATCAACCTCTAAAGAAAATATCGGTTAACAGTAATTAATTTATTGCAGAAAAAATTCATTAGCTTCTATATTCATTCATTCATACTAGTTTTAAACTGAATATTTTTTTACGTTCAAATTTGCTGAAAAAATTTATGAATATTCAAACTTCCAAGTGAATACATAAAAACAATAAAGCATTTTTATTAAGAAGCAAAAACACCCAATTGATAGTTAATTTTTAAGAAGCAGATATTTTTTTAAGAACGAATTTTAATGTGAGAGTTATCGTTTAAAAAATAATATGCAGATGGTAATGAATAGTAAAATTCTGCTTCTCTTTCGTGCGAACTGTTTTTCTGTATTGATAACAAATGATAAAAAAATCTAGCGCAAGCTTTCCTTTATACAAGCTCAACTATTAGACTAAAATGCAACCTTCCCACAATAACTTTCTTTCAGAAAAATTGAACCGTTTTAAAAAACGTTATTACCTGAAATGAAAAATATTTTAACTTTTTTTTATCTGGCAAAACAAGATTATCTCGCATCATACTACGGTATAATATAAAACTAAACTAATGAACCTCATTTCGCAGCAGTCCAGCATAGAAAAATGATCAAACATTGCAAATAAAATATGCAGAGAGCATTTCTCATGTTATTTCGTGCCTCAATTAAAAAACACCATCCTATAACAAGGTTAGAAGTCTTTGATATCTTAAAAAGATGTTCTAATCCGATTGAAACAAGTATGGAGGTAGAAAATTTAATTTAAGGGAAATTCCAGGAGGCGGGATTACTTCATTCCTTCTATTGAAGGATTTTCATATCCAATACCAATTTCGAACTGTTAAAAGAAGTTTTTCTATTCATAAAAGTGCATTTAGCTATTTCGTGACCATAAAAAAATTCTTTTACTTTTTTAAAAAAATTTCGAAGATTACTTTCTGAGTTGTTACCGAAATACCTTTATTTATGTCAGTGTATTTTGTTATTTAAAGAACATTTGTAGTAATTTCTTTTGGAAATGTAATTACATTTTAAAAAAGAGATTTAGAGTATTTTCTTTGTGATGAAAACTTGCTAGTTAAATAATCTCTTTGTTATGAATGATAATAAAATTGAGTAAAACTTTATTTTAAATTGGAAAGAAATGAAGTTATTATACTTCACAATTAAATCCTGTGATATAAATGTAAAAATTCTACTGGAAATGTTTTTTCAATTGAATACAGGTTCGTTCTTTTTGTTTTAAAGGAACCATATTTTATTTTTTCACCTTTATTCATGAAAAAGATTGATCAAGATTCAAACCTCAGGACAATATGCATTGGACATAGACGCTTAAGACATTTTTATTAAGAAAGCGAAAATGCGGAAACAATAATTAATTATAGAGAGACAAAATTTTCTTTAGTGTGAGAGTTGCCATTAAAAAAACAATATTATCCAACCGATAATGATTTCCACAGAAAAGTAAAAAAATGCTGCAGTCTTTTGAAAGAACTGTTTTCTCTATTATGATAACTAAGAATAATAATAAAAAAAAATCCTGCACAATCTTTTTTACAGAAGCTCAGCTGTTTTTCCCACCATAACTCAGCTACATTTTTCGAACAACTCCCTTCAAAGAAAAAAGTATTTTCATAAAATGTTATTACTTGAAATGAAAAATATTTCAAATTTTTATGTGGCAACACAAATCATTTCGCAGCATACTAGAGTATAACATAAAAAGGAATTAATGCATAACATTTAATAGCCTTCCGGCATAGAAAAATGATCGAACATCACAAATCAAATATGCAGCGGGCATTCATTTCTCTTGTTATTTCATACCTCAACAAAAACTACTATCTTATAACAAGGTTAGAACACTTTGATATCTTAAAAAGATTTTCTAATCCGATTGAAACAAGTATAGATGTAGTAAATTTAATTTAAGGGAAATTCCTGGAGGTGAAATTACATCATTCTTTCTTTTGAAGGATTCTTATGTCCGATATCAATTTCGAACCGGAAAAAGAACTTTTTCTATTCATAAAAGTAAACCCAGCTATTTTGTAACCATAAATAATATTTTACATTTTTAAGTACATTACTTTCTGAGTTGTTTCAGAAATACTTTTATTTATGTAAATGTTTGCTTTTATTTAAAGGATATTTCTAGCAATTTCTCCTGGAAAAGTACTTACGTTTAAAAAAGTGCATTTTTAAGTATTTTCTAAGTGATGAAATCTGGCTAGGTAAAGAAGTCTTTTGTTATGAAGAATAATAAAATTGAGTAAGACTTTGCTTTAAATAAGGAAGAAATTAAATTGTTAAACTTCGCAACCAAATCTTGTGATTTAAATGTGAAAATTTTAATGGAATTGCTTTTTTTTAAGTGAATACATTCCTCCATTTAGTTCTAAAAGAACCATGTATTATTTTCTCAAAGGACATTTTAAGTTTAGTTTAGTTAGATCTTTTGAAGTTATACCAAAGCTATTTTGGGTCGATTCTACAAAGGCTGGAAGACAAGGACGACACTTGAACCTAAAAAAAAAAAAAAAAAAAACCCTCCAAATTTCCATGCTGTACCAACGTGATGACGTGTGACCCACGACGTGCACCAGGCGACACATACATGGCGGGTCTTAAGTTGAATTGTGTCCCGTCTTTATTATCAGGCTAATGAGAACTCTAAGAATCTTTTGATACATTGATGACGAGAGATGATTTTTGGATTCCGAAACCCTCCGCGCTTTTGTGCATGCGCCAGGCGGAGTTGATTTCGTCAAAATAGGGGTGAAGTGAGAAATGTGTGTGTGGGGGGGGGGCGATATTTACATTCTACTTAGCGTGACCTAACTAAAAAAACTCCGGAAATGCGCTCATCTTACGCATTGCCTGCCACCCCTTTCCGGAGTAAAATCGTCAAAAAGTGCTAGTCTTGGCGTTTTGAAATGATCAGTGTTTTTCATTATTCGACTATTTGTGATGTATGACGGCAAATCAATTCTTTTGACAATTCATCCCGTAACTTATGGGAATTAAGACCATATTCTTTTTCTGCATAACTTTATCAATTCGTCAAGATGATTTTGTTCGCGTATTAATTTTCTGAAGTGTTACACTTTAACTTACTTACGTACAGTAAATACCCTGAAGTTACGCTATAGTTGGGACCGATGTAAAGCGGGTAAGTCGGGCCTAACTAGGCTTATAAATAAATGCGAATTTTAATTAATTCGAGGCAATGGTTAGGAAAAAAAAACCCTGTTTGAAAGAAAAGTATGTATTACAGAATGCAGTTTCCGTACACGACGAAACAAAATAGTATATCGTCGCTTAACAAGCACATTACCTATCTCAATTTTTTTTAAATTTAACAGGAAGAAAATACTGAATTTTTCGGAATAACGAATATGCGTTATTATATTTTTCACATCTAGTAGGAGCATGTGGTCTCATATTTACATCAAATATAAAAAAAAATCCAAAAATATTCGTTACTGGTTGCGAAAAATCCATTTTCTTCTTCTTCTTTTAAAAAATTGAGACAGGTGGTGTTGCTTGTTAAGCTACGATATATTAAATTAAGAGCACAAAAGGAAGTTTTTTCCTTGTCGATGACTCCATAAAATCTAAAAAATTCGTCTGACGACTCAACGACATTTTGTCTTACGTAAACACTCTTCATGGCAAGCTAATATTTTTTTATTCCTTGCCTTGTAGCTAGAATATACTAATAGCTAGAATATGCTATATAGCTTCCAATTGTCATTTGCTTTTCTTATGGATCTGCGCGTGAAGCGACGGCTTCTACAGTAGCGATTTGCTCACATATCTCTATAAATTCTTCGATATAAATCTCTTTTCTAGGCGAGCCACACACACATGATTCATTAACACCATTACTATCAACTTCCAAATTGAAGAGACTAGCAAGAGTGAACAATTTCTTCTATTACAAGAGAAACTTGATCAGTTTCTGGCTTTGTTCCTGGCTTATTTTTAAAAAAATTGCTCACATTTTCTTTTTGTTATTTTTTTATTTCTGAAGTTTGAATTTGTATTATATTCTAAGACGGGAGATATCCGAAGCGGGAGGAGAAAATTAGGAATCGCGTAACTTCGAGTTCGCGTAAGTCTAGGCATTATTATACATTTGTCAGTGAATTAATAAAGGATTCTTTTGTGATAAAAAGAAAAAGAATTATTACGTTATATCTCGGTATATTTAATAAATATGTGCATTTAATTAATTAAATGAAAGGCGTGAAATGATGAGAGCAATGTACGAGTAACAATTCCGCTATTTAATAAAATGTTTAATGAATGAACTAAACGGAGGAATTTAGTAAAAGTATCAAATGCACTTATCTTCTATAATTTAAGTTAGCCTACACCTTAGTAAACCGAAAATAACAAGCATGAAGTAAAGTAACAAAGTAGTTTTTTTATGTTAGGTTAAGTAAGTTTCTTAGTTATGTTATGCAACTAAGTTGAATTACGTTTCTCATGTTAAAGTACAGAACTTTTGAAATATGTCGTTTACTTTAACGATGAATATTTTAGATCTGAGCAAAAAATTCACGTTAAAAGAAAGGTTCGAATCTGTACTAAGTAAGCGCGATATGAAAGAGAAGTTGTTTACCAGTAGTTTACCCATAAAAAGAATTATGTTTTTATTCTCCAATTAATTGTCTATCATTACTCAAGTTATAGAATAATTCAGAGGTTGGTTCGGAACCTGTGGTACACGTACCTCTGAGGGTATGCGGTGGTAGAGTTCAGGGTACGCGAAAGCAATGTTGATATGGCGGATACAAGAAAACTTAAGGGATTCATATGAAACAAAAGTAACAGAATTTTGTTTCCCCAAGTTCGTGCGAAAAATAAAAGTGAAAGCTTTCTCTCCAAATAAGAAAAAGAAAGGGAATAGATTGAGACCTGGTAATTAATTGATATTTAGTTTTTATCTGCTCCGCCCGAAAACAATCATATTGCATAATTATTCATAAATCATTCATGTCTTCGCAAAAACTGTAGCTTCACTCGGTGCCACTGTTCTATGCTATTTTTTTGTTCTTTTCATTTAAGGTTATCAAAAATATTTTAATAATTATTCTCGATAGATTTATTGTGAATTTGTGTTTTTTGCGTACATGAGAAAATATTTTATTGTGCTATCCTTTCACTAAATTATGTACTGGCGAAGATATATTTACTACCATTCAAGGTTATTCTCTGAAAACAAAATAGATGGGGCCAAAGCTGTGGTGTTTGCGCGGATGATGGGAAATTTATGTATGGCTGTCATGAGGGTTTACACTGTCGTATCAAAGTTGTCGCTCCTTATGTAGCTTAGAGGCACTGTTGTATTTACAGACAAAGTTTAGCGTCCAAGTCCTTACCAGATTCATTGAAAGAAGTACTCAAACAATAAGCATAGTTGTGAATTTCATAAGGCTAGTGCAACTAACATTCAGTTGTTCAAACCTTTTTGTGAAGACATGGGAAGTCTATATACTATATTACTATTACACACAGAAATAGGTATCTTTCAAGAGGAAATTTTGTCACAATATTATTTGAACTGAGATATGAAGTTCAAATGTTTTTTTGAAGACCTCGCTTTTACAATAAGCTCTAAATTTTATGAAAACGAAAGGTTTCAGCAGCTTGTGTATTTATCTGACATTGTTTCAGAAGTAAATAAACTTAATTTAAGATTGCTGCACATTTACATAACCATATCTAAAGGCGACTGACAAAATTGAGTCCATGATTAAGAAACTAGATTTTTAAAAATCTGTATAAAAAAGATAAGTATAAAACTTTTGAAGAACTTCAAAGTTTTTTTTAAATCTGAGAACGAATTTAAAATTGTCAAATGAAGTAAAAACTAGTTTAATAACATACAGTGGAACCTCGCTTAACGAGCATAATTCGTTTCAGAAGCTTACTCGTAATGCGAAACTCTCGGTAAGCGAATTAATTTTTCCAATATAAATTAATTTAAAATACGATAATTCGTTCCATGCCAAAAAAAGTACTCAAAAATTTTTATATACAGCGTTTATTCAAAGAAAATTATATATAAGATTGTTAAGGAGCGTGAATCATCTTCATCTTTTCTTTCATGGCAGAATCAATCAACATGATATGCAGATACGATTTGCAGAAAACAAAAAAATCGAAATAATAAGTTCATTATCTTTTATCCATACCCTATAATTAGCAGGATTGAGTTCAGTGCTTCATTTAGAAATTTTACTAATTTTTCTAAGAGTTTTAATAAAGTTGCTGAGTTTTTCCATAAATTCTGATTACACCTAATTCTTTTTTAGTAGGAAGCTGTCTAGAGACTGTTGTCTTATTTTTTTGTCGACGTTTCAAAATTTGACGAAAATGCGACATAGCATTTATCATTAAATAAATATGTAGCACGCGTAGCCGTTGCCTTATTAGGGCGATGCTTCTCAATGCACGATGCAAAAGTTTCCCGTGCTTTCTGCATTTCTCTTATTGCGTTAGAAGATGTTGCTTTGGTGCTACCTCCTCCTCCTCTGACAAACTTTCCCCCATAACTTCTTGCTGTGAAACACAATGCAACTCCATAAGCTCTTCGGTGGACAGTTCTTGGTTGTGCTCTTCCACAAGCTCATCAATATCATTGCTATCCACCTCCATCCCCATGATCTTGGCCAAGGACAAAATCTCATTGACTATCTGCTCCACAGGTAGTCTCCGATTCCTCAACGTCACATTCGACAACACTCTCCGATTAAAGCTTTTTCGAAGCAGAAATGAGGGTTCTCTTGGTTGCACCTTCCCATGCATTTTCGGGCATTTTGAGGTAGGAAACGATGTGGAAGTAATATTCCTAAAATTATCTGAGAGTAAGGTTGGTCCTTAGACACCATGTTTGATAAGAACACATCACTAGACGTCAGTGGTGTAGTCACAAAGTAAATAGTGCCGGGACGCCCTAAAAGCATTGCCGGAATGCTCTAACTCTTGGGTGAAAAAAATCGCTCTGTTTAATGACTTTTTCACAATTTTTTCTATTTTATTTCTCTTTTAAAAAGGCAGCGCGGGAGCGGCGTTCCGCTTCCACTACCTCCATCACTAGACACCAAGTTGGATAAGAATTAAAGCAAAATAAAAGCTCCGTGAATATCAGGCGCAAAATCCGGAACTTCCCATTTTCTCGTCACTCATTACGCGAAACGTCGCTCGTTGAGCGAGTCATTTTTGTTTTTCACAATTTATTTTGCTGTTTATGTGAATTACTCGTTATGAGAGGTGCTCGTTAAGCGAGATTCCACTGTATTTAAAAGGACTAAAGTTGTCGTTCAGACAGCAAGTGATGCAGACATGTAGATTTTAAATCCAATCAACGAAGTGTTTTTTCCAGAAACAGATAAGTTTCTGAAAAAAAAATAATTGGATGAACTTTCGACTGATTCATCTATAATATCCAATTTTTTTTAAAAAAGAAATTTAGCTGATTCCTGGGTAGCAGTAAAATATGAATACCAAGAACCCAGTGTTAAATTAATAAAATATTTAATACCTTTCACGAACACAGAACTCGTGCAAAGAGCATTCTTGTCTTATGCATACAGTAGAACAAACATCGCAATAAGCTTAACGCACCGCCAGACATGAGATTATATCTGTGTTTATGTGAAACTAATTCTACTAAATTCGCAAAATTGATTACCACGAGGAGTAATTGGTAGCTCTTCCCTATTAGTTATTGCGAAATTATTTCAATGCTTGTTTCCTTTGTTTTGGTGTTGAACTACCACTATTGTAAAAATGGAATAAAATATAAAACCAAAAATAATAAATAAATTTAGCAAAGCAAGTGCAAACAAGAAGTTAAAGAAAATACAGAAATTATGATAAGAAACAGTCGTACTTACGGTAGCTATAAAAGGTACATTGTTCACTAGTTCTAGGGTAAAGTTGAAAGAAAAAAGATGGTGCCAAATATTTCCCTGGAAAAGAAAAGAAAGATACAGTCACATAGCCTTTATGAAATTACAGTGTACAATCATGATCTTTTTGATAGATGCTCTAAATTTCAAAATATGCAAAGTGAGATGCATATCACTTTTTAAAAATTAAACAATTAACTTTTCCATAAACTGCATATACCGACTATACACACTTGTAACTATACGATGCAAGAATATTTGCTTTTAATACATAAGGAAGGATTTAAAAATTATATCGACATGGCCTGTTATTTTCCTAGTATTGCGAAAGAAAAGTGTTACCTCATATCTTGTGTATGTATTACATGTATTTATATGTATTTACATTTGGGAAGATACCGAAAATGACCACCACGCATGATGGGCAGCATGAAGGCGAGCTACGTGTTTTGAGTTTTTCTATCTGTGAAGCTCTTTTACATCGAATCCTACTACGATGCTTAAATTATGCTGATTTCATTTTCGAAAACTCCACATTATTGTATCATATGCAGACATCATTTCATATCGTGTACAAAGATGTCTCGATATGACTAATGATCATTTTAAGAAACTTCTAATGTAAGCATTATTTCATATACTTAACCCTCTGACTGCATATCCCGCCTTTTCAGCGTTTTGGAAGTTTTTCTGTTTTCTGCTGTGTCTTGCGATTTTCGAAAGCTAATGTGTTTACTTAGTACTTTTAAAAAGTTGAATCATATTATACTAATGAAGCCCTGCATGTAAATAAGAATCAGATTGGTTCAACGGTATTTGAAGATGGTTTAAAACATTGCATCTAAATAGTAAATTCAAAACAATTATGCAGTCAAAGGGCTACTGCTTATCTTTTCTGAAACGAAATCACTTCCTTATCATCGTACAAAAAGCCACACGTTTTCTTTCGCATTTGTATTGAAATTTATAGGTCATATAGGCATGCCTGTTAGATTATGTAATCACCAAGCAGCCGTAGTACGAGTAACAAGACTTCCAGTGCAGATGAGGTGAGAGGTTCCTGACAGGTGCATAGAACAATGAATAGGACAGATGTAAGGCTTCAAAAATTGTAGAAGTTCTATCAAAATTTGAAATTTCAAAATACTTTACAAAGGGGACTATTAAGATCAAGGCTACGCATAAAAGATTCAATTGAATTTTTTTCCTACGCAATAGTATATGCGAACCAGATGGTCGTCAAAGGCGGCTAATAGCAAACAAAGAGGAAAGAAAGAAAATTGTTAATTATTATTATCATAACGATTCCGAATGAACCGAATGTGTTCAACAGGGAGGTTGAAAATCATTGTTATCTCTTTTGCGCTAAAATATCCCGGTGGGCATGGCTAATTCAAACAACACAAATATTGCTACCATAATTAAGATTTTAATCAAATGTCATGATATTATTCATCATTTTCCTAAACATAAAAGAGAGAAACTCAAGTGTAGAGGCTCACATTACTGTCTTGAGTTCCATACATGCTCAGTGGAAATCAAAACTACGAATTCGTTTTTCACTTCGTTTATGCAACATATCCAAATGCAAGATCGTCAAACGCTTGATGAAATTAGAAAATCGGATATTGGAATCGTCACCAAGGTAGTTTAACTAATAGTTCTCTGTGAAAGACAATAGCCGGTCTTTGTAACTCAGTTTCAAATTATGGGTATTTCAGTTGTTTCTTATGGGCGGTTAATTATTTCCCATTTTTCTAAATAGTAAATCTATTAGAATGATGCTCTGATCGATAATCTTGAAGTTCCACAACACAGAACTTTCTTTTTTGTGATCCCTAGATAGTGAAACAGAAGCCGTCAACTATGGAATTTAGCACTCTACTCCCAATGGCACCTAATAGAATTTGAATTCCTATTTTCCTCCAAATCAAGTAAATAGCCCTCGTGTTGCTTCAAAACGGGACGTTAATCTAACCTAACCTAACCTAACCTCCAAATCAAGCCAAACGCTCGAAACCACATTTCCGGTCTTTTAAATGAAAAATCACTTAAAAGCCCCATACCGACCCAACTGCCATCGTTGGATTAAGCAGACCACTGTAACCCCAGAATTGTATTTCAATTTTTTTGGGGTTTCAAATGCTACTTACGAGAAAACTAAATTTCTGTTGCCCTGTTAATATATTTGTTAAATTTTGTTTCTCAGAATTTCTAGAATATTAGATGTTACTCCAAGTATCGACTAAAATATAGATTCAACTCCTCTCCTGATATTGTTATGATTTGTATTTTATAATTTGCAATAAACGGCGTTGTTTTGTTCAGTTCCAATTGTCCTAACCACATTCTTCGTACTTCCGTTAGCAAGGAACCAGCTGTCACGAACTTCGCGCGTTAGCGCTAGCTTCAAGCTCACGGAAAAGTACCGTCCTAACTTATTATTCCGATCAGAAATGACTGTGGTTGAATGCTTTTATGTGCCTCTAGAGTTTGTCTCCAAAAAAACAATCCATTTGGCAACCTAACCATAATTCTTCAATGTATTGTTTGGCCGACAAATGTGTTGGCACTAAGGCGACAAACTTAAAGGTTCCATTAAAAGCAGATTTCAACCCTGACTTTCAATACCATGGGTGCAAGTCAACCTGACATTGTTTTAACTTGCTCACGAAAGAGAGGCATATTCGGTCATCTTGACTCCCCATGCGATTGTCGCAACATCAAATTAAGCGCTCCCCATTGAAGGGAAGGTTTAGAGCATTGCAAACTGGTGGCCTTCTAATGTAAACTCTATTATTCGATCGCTTTCACCAGAATAAATGGGATTATGAATTGCTTCCTAACCTTAATAACTGCATTTCCGATTGAGTTTTCTCAACTATCTTCAACTTTTACACATTACATTCAATTATACAAAATTATAATGACACCAGTTTCATTCCTTTCTGTAAGACTGAAGTGCTTCATAACATATTTTAAGATACAATACAGATTTTACGTTTATATTCTTTTACAAAAATAAATGAATAAATAAATATTGTGTGTTGTTAAAAAGGGAAATTGTTAAATTCTCAAAACTTTATTTCATCTGCATCTCCCTTTATTCCTGTTCAAATAAAAACTCTACATTAAACTATTTTAAGAACGAGATCCGTCAACATGATCCTCTAAGCCATCCAATAGACATTTTTTTTGGATTGAAATTTCATAATTCCCTTTGAAAACATAAAAAATTTTGGTCATTTTCGTTATCACTGCAGGTAATTGTTGGGATCAAATTGAACATGAAGTATTGCCCCATTCTTCACAAGATATAAATAACATTAACTCTTTTTTCGAGCAATTCTATACTATTGTTCAAACTATTTTATACAGTAACTAAAACAATGAATGGCAGAATTGTATTCTCAAAATTAGATAATTAACTGTAAATTTAAAGTTTATTTTAGTTACATTATGCAATATTATATATACATTTCAACTATTAATTTGACCCATTTATGCAATGGAGAATCAAACAAAAAATACACATTTTAGGATACAGATCCACTCTCAAAGTATTACAAAATATTCTAATTCCATGTTTTATCAAAATTAGTATGCATTATAAATGAAAATAATCCGGAATATTTTCTCAATCTGGGGACAAAAGTCAGAAACTAGATATGTTAGCAATGTGTGTTACATTAAATTAACACCTGTTATTGGCTAGTTATTTCTGCATACCCCTGTCTCCTTCAGCTCGTTCGGGCATGCATTCTTATGCGATTCTGGTTTGTTTTTGTGTTTTTTACCACCCGAACAGTTTATATGCTGAATTTTGAATCATCCTGCATAAAGTTACATATTCAAAGAGCACTGGTGACCGAGGGGGGGAAAGGGGATATAGATGCCCCGAGCGTCAGTTTAAGGGGATGCTATGAAGTCAAAACATTACTGCGTTTATATATGCCATTTTTTGAAGCAAATTATGATGACGTATTTTAAAAACACTACCATAACCCTGGCAGAATTTATGCTTCTTAAGCCGCCGATGACAACTGGGATAAAAAAATCATATTATTTCCCGGTTGCTTCTTAGCTTAGTTTAATTATATTAACGCCCCGTTTTGAAGCAACACGAGCACTATTTTCGGACTGACCTCGTAGTTTTGAACCGAAGTCAGATGACGAGGACAACGCCTGAGTTGGCAAACCCCTCTCCAAATTTCCGCACCACACCGCGGGAGGACGTTTGACCCAATACGTATGATTTAACGTGCAACGGGCCCCAGACACGACGGATCTTCAGTGGAATCGGGTTTCGAATCTGGAACCCTCCGGCCCTGTAGCCGACACCTTACCATTTGGCCACAGCAGCCCCAGGGTGCCACTTATTCTCGCCTCGCCACTGGCCATGGTGCCAAAACGTCAATGCGTTTATGTCACTTTTTTTAAAAAAAATACCATGCCCCGGGCCCCATACACCCTCGCTACGCCACTGTCAAAAAGTCATTCAATTTCTATATTTCGAAACGGTAATTAGAAACACATGAATGAATTTGAAATCATAACAAAGTGTCTTCTGGGGCCACATAATAAACATTTAAATAGGCGAATAAATGAATGCAGATCATTTCAGTAGCCAAAACATTTAAAAGGTTGTTTAAATAGCACGCATTCAATGTTTTTTAACGATAAAATGGTCCCGAAATTTTAATGATGAACGACTTTTGGCGTATTGTTTTTCAATATCCAGCTTGAAGAGTAAATAATGAAAATTAATGCAAAAATCGCGTGCGAGAGGAACTAAATAAACCCGAAGCTCTAAACGTTTAAAATCATTTATTTTTGGAAGGATTCGTGAGACGGAAAATCATTTGTTTCGAATTGAATGGGGAAAACTACTGTGTTCTTGAAACAAATTATTGGATGTTTAAAACTCTGAAATTTCAATTCCGGGCTGTTTGGTTAACGAGAGAGCAGCTGCGGCTAAAAATTACCTCTCATTACCATTTAAAATACAAAATTTCCAGTTCATTGTTATTGGCAAATCCACATTGAACGAGAGAGAATTCCAATAATTGCATAACAGTTTATGATTAAAAATTAAGGTTATTTGTAGACTAACCGCCTTTGGCGACCAGATGCTTCGCCGGAAATATTGGTTGAGTTTAATTTCAATCAAATCTCTTATGCGTAACTTGATACTTAACAAAGTATTTATAAACATCAATCGTAACACATATTTAAACCGTGTTATTTACCTGTTCTGTTTATTGTGTACATGAACCTCCAAAATGGATTCAAGTCACATGGCATCACATTTGCAAGCAAACGTAACTGCCTACGTCATCTACTGTTCATTCTCAAATACGAAAACCCTCCGAGCTTTTGTGAATCAGCCAGGCAGAGTTGATTTCACCAAAATAGGGGTGAAGTGAAAAATGGAGGGGGAGATGTTTACTATTCACTCAGCAGCATATAAAAGCATTTTACTTTTATTTGTTGATTTGCTGTAAAGACTAACAAAAAAAAGTGTAACGAAAAAATAGGCCTATTAGAACGAAGGCCACGACCTGACAAAGAACTTCTGAAAAGCCCCCATCTTACTCATCGCTTGTCACCCCTTTCCGTAGTAAAATCGTCCAAAAGTACTAGTCTCGGGTTTTTGAAACGAATAGTAATTATATGTTGTCTAACGCGATAACTTCACTTTCTGATTTCTCATATAAAATGCGCAATTTATTCCAACATTAAAATGATACGACGCATTTTACTTTTATTGTGTGAGGGCGTCTAACAGTATGTTAGGTGGACGGAAAAATGCTAATAAGAAAATTAAATAGCCGGTATAATTTTTCATCAAAGCGGAGATATTATTTAAGATATTAGAGGGATTTGAAATAGATTCCATAAAAATCAACGAAATAAAATAAGAAATTAAAATTCATAAACACATTATCAATATGAAAAATCAAAAATAACCTTCATTCCTAAGCTTTCAACAGTGGAAGAAAAACAGGTGATTAAATATTCGTAGAAACAAAGAAGTATTGTTGCAAATATTGCATAAAAGTGATTTTAAAAAATTGTAAAAGTTAAGGTAAAAATGGACGACAACTAAATTGATATGATTGAAAAGGTAATTTTCGTTTAATTTTACGGTGCTGTAAAAATTATTTTTGTGCAATAATATTTTCGAAAGTTATTGCCACAAATAAATAAATAAAATTCAAGAAGGTTTGTGTCATATATATATATAACAAATAAGAAACAATCATAACAGAATTGTAAAAGCAGCATAATCAACATAAATATTCATAATTCCAAACATGCAAAGAAAAATCTTCGGAAAGAAAATGCCGAGAGTTCTTATAGGGAGAAAATAAACAAAAGGGGAAGATAATATAAAACAGAAACTCAACGAATGCGCAATAATATTGCAATTCAATAGGATTTGTGGAAAATATCAAAGTCATGAAAATCAATCAATGTTAAATTTAAATGAAAAGACTCCAATTTATCGGTAAAAGCGTATAGATGCTCATCAGGGGTAAATAAGTAAAATCTATACAAACCGCTAAAAAATTAGAGAAATCATAATGCTTTCTGAGAACAGTGCTAGCATAGGGCTAAAAACACTGCCTTCACCCCGAGCATTAGACCAAGAGATAGACCAAGTTTCGAATGAAATACCAAATATTAGAAATAATTTGACGTTCCTATAACCGAGGGATGCAGCCAACGGGAGACAGGACAAAGAAATGAACGGAACGCGTCGTGTAGGGTTCGGATGTTTGCCGAAATATCGCTTTTTATGAGCAAACTTCTGCTGATGGGGGGGAGTTACGATTAAGATTAAGATACCGATGGAAACAAAGATGAAAGCGATCTACATTGAGAAAACAATGAAAATTAAAGATATGATGATAAAAAAGGGCAAATGGTATCAATAGGATGTATTGAAAATTAAGGAGAAAACGGTAAGTGTTAATTAATATTCGAATTTGAATTCCATTAATAAACGACTAAAAGAGGAGTTTTCGAGGTAATCACATTAGACCTGTCTGGCTTGAGAGACCCTGCTACAGTATTAAAACTGCGCCAGCATAGCTCTAATATGCGATCCTTTACTTACATCTTAAAGCCATTAATTAAAGGTTCGTAGAAGGAGGTAGGAAATTTATTACTATTAAGGTTATTTATAAGGTTCTGAATTTGTTTCTTGATTGAATTTTTATCGTTGCATGTTTTGTTAATTTGAGTTGATTAATGATAGTGTTTTTGTAAATTTTAGAAGAGATATTTGAGTTCCAAAAAATAGATCTATTGACATTGAATTTAAGCTCGTTTCTTTTGTCAAAGATATCTAATTTTAAAGTATTTTAGCAATCAATAATTAAGTCAAGAAAAATAACTGGTTCTTGATAGCTATTGGTTTGGATTAATTTAAGTTCATTTGGAAACAGATTATGATTAATTGTATTGAAATCTTTATGGTTAAAAATAATAAGGACATCAAGGAATCTAAAAACTGAATTCGAATTAATAGCGATATTCCGTTCAAAAAAGTGCAGAAATAAATTGGCAAGTAGAGATGAATAACTGGTCCCTTGTGGGATGCCTTTAATTTGCTGAAAGATATTTTCCCCGTTGAAAATAAAGTTATTGTAAATACAGTAGTTTGTAAGATCTTTCCAAAATGTTATTGGGATGTTCAGTAAGTTTTTTAGGTCGTAGAAATAATTCATTAAGGCTTCTTGTAATTTATCTAATGGGATGCTTGTGAAGAGATCTTGAAAATCATAGGTTTCTATTGTATCTATTTTATTATTTTTAAGGAATTCGATAACTTTATTATTGTTTCTAATTATCGAGGTAAAATTTTCGTCTTCAATAAATTTGAGGGTTATGTTGAGATATTTCGAGAAGATTATTCCAGGTTTATTCATATAGGTGTTCGTACCGCAAGTAATGTATCTAAATTTTATAGGCTGTTTATGGAACTTAAGATAGATGGAAATATACGGAAAGTTATTTACATTGTGACATCCATTTTTTTTTTTGTTTAAGGCTGAGATTTTTTTGTTAATTGGAATGACATTAGATTTACTCTGTTTATAGGTTTCTGAAGATTTTAGTTCTGTATCTAATAGTTCAAGATAAAATTTCTTGCAGATTATTGCGTAGTTGCCGGCTGTCTTGTCAATAGGGATTATAATGAAAAGCTATTGCAGAGTTTGGATGCTTTCCTTTATACTTCAGAATTCGTAGGTTTCATTTCTTGAATTGATTTGTCTGTAATTGTTTTTTATGAAGTATTTAAAGTTTAAATACATATTCCATTACCATTCGGTGAAAAACTGCACAGGTGTGTCAAATTTGTGAGCAAATTTTAGGCATAAATTATCTAGGTCATTGAGAAAACTTTTTTAAATGTTTTTTAACGAAATTTTGAAAATAGGACGAAATTTGGTACCTTTATTCATTATTGACCTTAATTCTTCGTTATCTCACTTATACAGTCTCTCCATTTAAATTTAACATTGATTGATTTTCATGATATATATAATTTTTAGTTTTTGAATAGCATTTTTGATATGTTTTGTTTATTTTGTTCTGAATGTTCATATATAACAGCTTATATTATGGCTGATATTACTATATAAGTTTGAAAAGTTTTACTTTTACTTTATAAAATTATTTGCATTTTTTATGTGTGCGACAGTAAAATATTTATGAAGGCAAAAATAATATCAGACATATTATATTTATATTTGTCACCGAGAATTTTTATCATTACGTAATTTTAATGATAAAATTAGCTTTGTAAGAGATGACTATAATTCTGAATTCTTTTCTTACAAATTTAATTGAAAATATGTATAATATTTAAAATACTGCTTTAATAATTAATAGTAGTTTTATACTTACTTTGTAACCTAAATACACTAGTAGTAAGGCTTCTGAAAGACTCACAATGGCTAGCACCGTCTAAATAAAGGAAAATAACATAAAATATTAATGTAATATATATTTTTAATTAGGAACATAATAAAGTATTATATCTTTTATATTCACAGTAAACTAAAATTTAAACGGAATTTTTATCTATAGATAAATGTTCAACCAATATCTTGAAACAAATTATTAAGTTTTTATGCTCAGAGAGCAGAAATATGTAAACATATTTTTTGTGTATATGGACGAGTTTTCTGTTTTGTTTATTTTGGGTTCACAGAACTTCCGTCCCCACGATCCACATCCTTTTTCCAGTAACCCTCCGATTTAAGCCATCGCCAAATCCATTTGCAATCTGTAACAAAATTTACCCCCGGTGATTATCTCGATTGTTTGGTTAAAAATTTAACCAAACAAGCCTTAGAAGTCGCCAAAAAGAGCGATAACGAGCAATTATGACAGCTTTTCCATAAAATGAGGGTCTCATTTTAAGTAAGCATTGAGATCTATAGCAATAGGAACATCAAATTCAATATTTTCAAAGTATCGTTAAGCCTTAACATTAAAAATCGACGCTTAACAAGCAACACCACCTTTCTCAATTTTTTGAAACTTCAAAGAGAAGATTCAAATGAATTTTTCGAAACCAATAACGAATATATCTGAATTTTTTTAACATCTGCTATGAACATGAGACCGCATGTTCCTACCAGAAGTGAAAAAAAATTGAAATATTCGTTATTGATTGCGAAAAATTCATTTGAATCTCCCTCTTTGAAATTTCAAAAAATTGAGAAAGGTGGTGTTGCTTGTTAAGCGACGAAATACTCTATATTAAACATTAATTAACATTTTCAAGGAGAGTGTTGAAATTTTGAAGAATACCATTTTGATGAAGCGTTACACCAGAAGTCGGTCGTTATAGCGGAAATTCAGCATTACCCCAAATAAACAAACAGAAAAGAACGTCTATATGAATCTTCTACCAAACGATATTTTGAAAATAATTGATAACATTTTTTCGGAAAAGATTTCAGTTCAGAAACAACTTCGTTTTTTTAATTAATATTTATACACAAACACGTGAATTATTTTGATTCACAATCTCGCTGCTTCGCTAAATATACAAAACTAGCAGTACGTGCACAGCATTGCCCGTGGAATCAGGACTTCAACAAAATGAGCGAATGCCTACAATGACACGAAAAAGTTTTGAAAACAATATCAAAACAAAAGATACACATTATCGATTTTACCGCTCATTTTTCTTTGCGATAGTGACATTATATATTATTGAGATGACAATTACGCGAATGAAATGACGTCACCTGCCGGATGGAATCGGATTGTAATGAAAGCATATGACGTCACCTGCTGTGAGGAAGGTAACGGCCAGCCAATGAAATTGCAACAATACATTCTGGCATCGTCCAGAGAAATTCTCGTTGTTAAATCTCGCTAGCAAAAAAACTGCTTGAACTGATCAGGGAAAAATTAATTAAAAAAACGAAAAAAGATATTTCAACAGTTCTTGTTTTAAATCCCTCAGAAACTTTCCAGTTATGAGCTGAAAAAAATGAAAATTATAGAGATGTTAGAACGTCAGATGCAAGAATTTGAAGAATTTCTTATTAAAAATTACCATAAAGCTGATTATTTTCCAAAATTTCTCAAAATTCAGTAAATTAAGTTAGACGTACGAAACAAACTTCATTAGAACGGAAATCGTTTGTTCTTTCCGATTGTGTAACTGCCTTTTTCGTACAATTATTCGAAGCCATGCTATTGAGAAATGAGTGCGAAAAATCACCCAAAACAACACAAAATATTAAATAAAAGAATTTCTAGATTAAATTTTAAAATTCCGGCTTCGAGGTGCATTGAGTCACCATTAAGACTACCTGTGTGCCAAATTTCAAGGCTGTAAGTGCGATAGATTCGTCTGGACATCACACGCACTCACACAAACATTGCCTTTTATAAGTATAGACTATGAATGTATACAATTTTGAAACACTCAGGAAAAAATTAAAAAATATGAATTATTACAGCAAAAGTAATAAATTTTGAAATTAAATGGCTATGTGCAATTGTACATTAAATGTTTTAGATCAATCACAGTAACACGTTTAACATGGTTAATGAACCTTTATAACTAATAGAACGCTGAATATTAAAAATAGTAGTTGAAATTGAAATCTTGAATTTTGAAACCATTGTAAGAAACAGCGATTTATGTAAAGTTAACCTCGGAGTATATTAAACTATTAAACTAATGTTCAGATTTTATTAATATCCTGTTTCGAAGATAAGTTTATTTTTAAAAAAACAATTCTTTTGTTCTTAAGTGAATAGTAAAACGCGGTCAATTTGGCCCAACCGGAAACTTTAAAAAAAGAAAAAGAATTTGAATGAAGTGCCAAAAATATCACCATTTTCTAGATTTTTTCCCTCAAAAATTTGTTTTATTTCCACCTGTTGTACCGGGTGTTGCTCGGTGTGCATAACGTTAAAAAGCGCATAATTTAAAAATATATATATTTTTAATAAAAAATGCTTTATAAAATGTTATACTAAACAAAATCTCTTACTGACTTTATATTTATGTTTAATTGAAATGAAAATATCAGTTACGCCAAACAATTTTTAAGTCGCATAGTTTTGTGAAAAATTACAGTCTAAAAGATTTTTAATAACAGCCAAAAAATCATTTCCCCCCCCCATAAGTTATTAGTAATTTTTATAGGATGCTACACAATTTTAAGATTAAGAGTGCCCACGCGGAGCCAAATAAATAAGTGATTTAATATACCTATGTGGGAACACCGTACCAACACTATGAAAGCAGCGCCTCTACCATTTAACTCCGTCCTGAGAACACCAGATCAGATAAATGAGGATTGGAGACGAGATGCAAAGAAGCGAGTCGAGCTCCTGAACTCGGAATTTTTCTTTAGAGCCGGCCATTCACTTGAAATATAGCCGTGCAATTTCTCCTAAGCCCGTTTTTTCCCCACCCATTTAAAATAAAGGCAAGTCATTCACTTGTATCTTTCCCTCTCTACAGCTGCTAGTCAATCGCTCTTCGATTTTCCACAGTCAGCAGATTTTAATTTATGCTACCCTCGAAGCAAGGCTGCAATCTACGCATCGCATTGTTCTTTTCGGTAGCCTCTTTCAGGGTGCCTCTGATTTTTCATTCCGATTTCATTCCAGACGGAATTCCAAGCATGGCAAGCCGTTTGGCTCATTTTCATAGATTTTCATCTCTTTTTCCTTCTCGCGTTCCAAATTATACAGTTTGTCTGTGAAGACACAAAACCACAAAATTGTCAAACTGCAGCATGTGCTACAAAAATGTAATGTACATGTTTCGCAATGTTAAATAAAATCATAAATTCATTAAACCTTGGTATTCCATGCAAGGGAAATTTAAATCTGAATCAAACTAGAAAACGATTTTATTCTGTACCCGCAGATTTTTCACAAATGTTCTCTTTCAACAAATTAATCTACTGGGTTTACGACGAATTATTTGACTAACCTTCTATCTGGCTTGCTAGGGATTTCACAAAAATTTATTTCTAAATACTGCATTGATTCATCTTCTCACAATTAATTCCAAAATACGATTTATTTTAAACTTCCGAAATGTGTTTTCCGGAGTGAAGTTTCGTGATTTATTTCTAGAAATTCGACCATTTTCAACACAACAAACGACACTAAATCTTAAACAGCTTCAAACTTTTCCTTTCAAATGTTTTATGTTTCGCTGCCGTAACCGCGCTTAAAGTTCCATTTCATTAACTAGGACATGATAAACCTGGGTTAACAATGAAATTTATTTCCTCTTATTGTCTTATTAATGAAATTAATTTGTCCTCTCTATTGTCTGAACTATCGGAAACAGATAAGTTTAGTTCGGTTAAGTTGGATCTATGGCTTTTATTACGACAGAAATGTGGTTTTAATTCCTGAAGAAAGACCAATTTAAGTTTTCAACTTCTCTTTTAATTTGATTCTCGTGCTTAGTCTTACATCTATATTGGAAGTTATGTCCTGGGAACTGATTCAGCTCTAGAATTCTCTCTCAAACAAAAACTAGTGCTTAAAATCGTTTTAATATATAATTTTCTGTCTATACTATATTTCATTTAATTAATAATTTATTTTTTATTTAATTAAATAGGGGAGATATCAGTAGATAAATTTTTTTTCAATATTCAAGTACTAATCAGTTACAATGTCTATTATTATTATGTCTTTCTTTTTCTAGAAATACAGATCATCGAAAAAGAATGGACATATTTCAAGAAATTGTATCTGCAACAAAAGCTGTAACCACGTAATTTTGTAATGCTAAAAAAATTAATCAGTTTATAAATTTATAGAATGATAGTTATAATTAACAAAATTTAACAAAGATATTAACTATAAATTAATTAGTCAAAAATTAATTAAAACTCTTTGTATTATATAGAGTGGCGCATATGCAGCTATTTCTAATATAATATAGAAATAAATAATAGAAATATAAATTAAAAGGTAAAAAAAGAATAGGTATAAAAAAGAAACAGAAGATTTAAACAAAAAACGATAACAATACACCTTTTTGCTTTGCTCTACGCAACAGCATGAAGTGATTGCATCAACAAAAAATTACAACTATTAGTATTTAAAACACATAAAATAGAATTTAGAACGTAAAAGAGATTATTCAAAATGGAAGGAATGAATAAGAACCCAATGACAAACTTTTTCGAAGACCACTCGCCATAGGTGTTCATTTTGTCCATTTTATATTAATAGAATATATAATAACTAGCTGTTACCCGCGACTTCGTGCTCGAAGAATTTGAATTATTCTTTTTTTAAATTCACGAATGTAAATGTTTTATTGCATTTTGAAAGGCGAAAGTAAAAGTTCTGACGGTTGTTAATACTTAATTCACACATGAACATTCCACATATAGTTGCCCATGCGAAAAATATGGTTTTTCCAAACGTACGCTTGCTCCTTTGAGTGTCTGGCCCTGAGCCTGGAATATGGTAATTTTAAAGGGATTTGTTACCTCTTTAAATGAGATGATAAATCCTTCGGTATTATCGCAAGACGTGAAATTAAAACACTCTCCCGTATCCCTATATCAGTCATAACAGTAGCTTTCATGACGTTTGGACCTAGGTGTCTAATTTGTAACCGTGTGCCATTGCGCAGTTTCAGTACATCCAGGTTACGTATCAATTGTTCTGGTACACCGACGTTTAATCTCAACTTGTTGGAAGGTACCCCTGACAATTCTAAGGCGTTTAAGAACTCTACAGGATATGATTTTACTTGTTATTGCCCATTACCGTATCTACAGATGGATATTCTGAAATACCTCACTGTGAAAATTAAACAAAACATCGAGAGATTAATTCACTAACGTCATTGGATCACTGTGTAACCGTATTAAAAGCAGTAAATCCTACGACAACTGGAAAACGGAAGTGTAAAATCTTCTTTGTTGTTTATGGTCAAACAAAGCAATATTTTCTTATATTATCTTTAACACTGGCAAAAGCCCGCTCCTGAAACAGTAATTTGTGGCTTGAATTTATTTCTATAAGAATAAAAAGTATTGTTAGAAATTGCGTTAAAAATATTTTTTAAACTTTTATAACAATCAGAGGAAACACTTCATCGCAAAGGAATTATCATCTTTAGAAAGATAATTTTCTGCTCTTCAATTTGGCATAAAAATAATTGTCTAATAAATGTTTCAGAAGTTATTGGCAAAAAACGTCTAAGCATTAGGCTTAAAAGAGGCTAATTTTCGTTATTTAATTAAATACCTTAAGAACTAATTAACTCTGAAAGTTAAAAATAGCACCTTTGACCTAGAAATGTGCTCTAAAATGTCGTGTGTTAATTTCATGTCGCTACCGTTCACCGTTAAGAGGAGTTCTTGTGACCGACAGACAGACAGACAAATACATGTATTTTCTGCTTTATATTATAGATATTTATAAAAATAAACAAATTTTTTTTAATAAAGGTAAATTAGTTCAAAGTCTAACCGTTGCCTAGCAACGGAGTAGCTATAAATTTGCGTTATTTCAAAATCGTCTGAAAAAAAAGTTATTAAAATTTTAAAAATTAATAAAAATTGAATGAAAAATGTCACAAAAATAAAATTGGTATCACTGAAAAGGAAAAATGTTGGACTTTAAGATGGTATAAAAATAATTTTTATCGGACAATTTGTTCCGAAGTTACAGCGAAAAGAAGAATTTTAAAAATAATTTATTCCACATGTTTTCGCATTCCTGAAGGATCACGTGACAGTTGATTGAAAAATAAAATAATCTTCATCGAGAATCGCTGAGTCAATGGGCTTTGTTAATTATTTAATTGTTGTCTGAACTTTTAAAAATTAATAACAATCGAAGGGAAAATGTCACAGAAATAAAATTGGTATCATTGAAAAGGTAAAATTTTGAACTTGGTATAAAAATATATTTTGTCAGACAATTTGCTCCGAAGGTACGGCGGAAAAACGGTTTCGGTTAATTTCTAATTAACTGCCTGTTTAATTAACTTTTGGACTTATACACCAAAATAATAAGTGTTTATTAAGTTTAACACTATTATTTTGTATTAATAAGTGTTTATTTTAAAATAAACAATGACTTTTATTTATATTAAGATTATATATAAAAAATAAACAATAAAATTATGTTTCTTTTAAAATTAAAAAAATAAAAATAAATTCTGTTTCTTTTATATTAAATTATATAGAATATATAATTTAATTATATTTTGTCCATCTTATATTAATAGTTAATATTTTGTCCATTTTATATTAATAGTTAATATTTTGTCCATTTTAGAACTCCAACGACGAGTGGTGTTGGAAAAAGTTTGTCATTCGGGTTCTTATTTATTCCTTCCATTTTGAATAATCTCTTCTACATTCTAAATTCTATTTTATGTGTTTTAAATACTAATAGTTGTAATTTTTTGTTGATGCAATCACTTGATGCTGTTGCGTAGAGCACGCAAAAAGGTGCATTGTTATCGTGTTTTGTTTAAATCTTCTGTTTCTGTTTTATACTTTTTCTTTTTTTACCTTTTAATTTATATTTCTATTATTTATAGAATGATAGTTACTTTACCAAGCAAGGTAAATTTAAATCTCCACCAAACTTGTAAACTGATTTTATTCTGTTCCTGAAGATTTTCAACAAATATTCCCTGTGAACAAATGTTCTAGATTTAAGTATGAATTATTTAATTGCCTTTAAATCTGGTTTTCTTGGGATTTAACAATAATACAATTACAATTATATATTAATTAACCCTTCTCGCAATTAATTCCAAAACACGACTTATTTAAAATTTCCTAAATGCACTTTTCTGATTTATTTCTAATTGAAATTCGACCGTTTTCAACACAGCGAGCGACAATAAATCTT
>BGPR01011778.1:9265-20280 GCA_013235015.1 Araneus ventricosus
CCCAACCGGGGGTACTAGAATAGACCAGCAAATCGACCATTCATAACTCACCTAGGAGTAAGCACCTACGTTGATTGAATGCCAATCACTAGGTATTGTTTCAGGGCTTCCCGCCCTTATGGTTTATGTTTCACCTCCAGATTTTTGATAAAAATTATTTCTTACTTTTTAGCCCATCATATTATTGTAATTTTTTAATTATTTTTTATTGTTTTCTACTTTTTAGGCTTTAATATATTTCGTAATTCATTATTATAAATATTGTGGAATCTCGTTTCTCCCAAATACACTTGCAGATGGTGCCTCTCGTATGGAAGCGAAACTCAAAATTGATAGATTAACTGACAATAAAGTTCTGAAAACATTAAATTAAATTGTATTTCCAGTGTGAACACATAAATATACGAAGGTATTTAAAAAGTACGGTAACAAGAGCTCTGACGGATTCACAAATTCTCCGTGAGAATGAAATTTCCTGTCGCGACGACTGAGACGGTCACAGCATTCGATCATCGCCAGCAGATGCAGCTAGATGTGCAGTAGCGCACCGAAGTATCAGTGAGAACATGGAAGCGTTGACGGAAACGAAATTATTTACTGAAGTGAGAGGTGTGATAAGGTTCCTGAACTACCAGGAGTGCTCTCGCTTGGTGTCTTGTTGTTGCACGACAGCGTCTGACCGCATACAGTCTCAGTTACGCGTGACTTGGCGCAGCGTTTCCGATGGGAGCTACTAGAACACTCTCCCTACAGCCAGGACCTCGCACCAAGTGATTTTCATCTCTTCTGGCCATTTGAGAATCACCTGGGAGATCGGTATTTCAGAACCGATGGAGAATTAAATATGTACCCGTCCCTTACTACGTCGTGTACCTCTTTGAATTCGTGAATAAAGGTTTTCCTCTCAGAGGGTCTGTTACCTTACTTTTTGTACTGCCTTCGCACAAAAATTCAGAACTCTGGCACATCAAGAAGTGAGTGAAAAATCGTTCACAAAATGCCATCTTTACAAACATGAGTCAAATTAAATATAAACCTGTAATAATAGTATTTTTTTCCCAAAATAACATCCAACTCTTGGAATTTCTTACAGCTGAGAAACTGGCAGGTTTGATTCCAACCATTCTCATCGAACCCGACAACGTGGACAAGCCTTTTGGTCTAATGAGCACCAACGAAAGTGGTCATCTGATCGTGTATCCCAACACCAATTTCAAGCTGCACTGCCTCTTCCCCGAAAACCAGCTGGGAACGCCGACTTGGGTAGCAGAGCAATTCGCAACTGGCTTCGAATATCCTATGGTTTCCCGAAATTTGAAACATCGGAACACTGTCGAATTCGATGCAATTTCAAGCAGATTTAGTGGAATATACACTTGCAAAACGCCGTACAACAAAAAGCACTCAATTACGATAGTTGTAGAAGGTAAGTTTTGAAAAACTGCTATGAGTGAGACAATGCGCAGTTACTCAAGTATGTTAACCCTTTACAGCATCATGCGACAGTTCTGTTTCAAACAATTTCAAGGATCACAAAATCCAAAAAAAAAAACCTAAGGCTATTTAAAATCAATTTCACGGCACAGATGTACACGTTTCTATGCAATTCCAGTACATTTCCTGACAAAGGCTGCTAGTAAGTTTATTTGAAGTACTATCAAATCACCTTAGGCCTGTTTACTAGGGCGGGCCGAAAAAGTCGAAGTATCTTAGATCTTTTTGCTGTAGTGCGGAAAAGTTGCGAACTCCCATCTATCAAAAGTGTGCAAAATCTTATAACTCTGAATTGATATCTTCTGTCGCCTCAATGGACAGAAGTTGAGAAAATTGGACTAAAAATGTTGAAAATTCAAAAATTAATAAAAAATCACAGATTTCGTTGATCGGTTTGCGGTAGTGCTTAAAAGTTACTATTTATTAACAACAACACCTTTGCAAAATTTTAGAATTGTAGGTTAATATCTTTTGCCACGTCAACGGCGCTGAATTTTGGAAATTTAAGGCGAATTTTTAAATAAATAAATACACATTTTACTTACCTCATTATATTGGGAATAGAAACTTGATTCAACCTTTGAAACATACAAAATTACAAAAAAAATATTTTTTGTAATCTGTTTTGGATTCAAATTGTGACATTTGTTTCCTGGATTCTCTGATAAATCCATTCCTGTTCTGCGATCCAGCTCTTTTCTTGGAGGCTTCAGTGACGAGTTTCACAATTCTCTCAACTGCTTGCGTTTGTGAAGGAAATTTAATAAAGTCTCTCCACACATTGGCGTCTTCAGAAGTTCATGAGAACTGATCTGTCTTAGAACTATAGGCGGTGTGACAAAAAAAGTTTGCCAGTCACTGAGATCTACTGGTTGCCCTTTAAATGGCAATTTTTTCCAAGTAATGGTATAATAAAATAACTTTGGGATTGATGTTAATTTAAGGAAAGAAATTCATTTAGCTTATTGGACGACATACATTTTTGTTAACTAGTTGAATTAATTAATAATTAATTATCAAGTCAAGACACTTCGTTTAGGTTTGAGATAATAAACTGAAAAATCTAGGTTTTTTATTTCATCAAAAAATTTGGCGAGAATTCACGCCAACCTTAAATTTAAAAATTGATGATTTTGGAGGTAAGTATTCTTTCCACGGCCTTAGAAAGGGTTAAACTACCAAATCAAGTATTGATTGTTAAAATATCTAGTACAGTTCATTGTTTAAACTGTACTAGATAGCTTAACAGGCAAATTCATTGTTTTGAAAGTTATCTTCTCAGTTACGGAAAATATTTACTGGATTTGGCATAGAAAGTAAATTATTGCTTGTGCCATTATGCTCCATTTCATTATTGAAAATGAAAGAAATACGAGTCTTATCAATTTCGGAAAGCTATCGAAACACCTGGTATTTTGTCATTTTCAAGAAGTTTAGTTATAAAGGGTTAATTTAGCAATGCAGAACTTAACCAGCGGAAGCGTTTTTCCTTTGAGTTTCTCGTATATTTTTACAATGTTGATTTCAGGTCATCGTAAAATAGTGAAGAAAATCCATGTGTAATTGCAGCTCTTCCCGTCGACTAATTGAGTACAGTATTTGATATATATCTATAATTTTGGCGTTATACGACCCTATACGTTTTCATTTATCAGTAAATGTGGAGTTTATGGTACGCACCTGTTTCTTGTCAATTTTTCTTGGCGCAATTTCATTTTCCGTCGCCAAAGACTGCAGTGCGATTTTTATTGCTCTCCTGCTCTTGCGTCACCTGAAAACGAGAGATTGAGCACGCGATGCCTGCGGCATTTCAAGCGTGTACCGGGCAATTTTTTTTAACTTAAAAAACATCAGCGGCTTCTCTTTCAGCATAGCAGGTAACTAGTCGCTTCGCTTCTTCATTGAATGTTAGGAATCTAGGTTTTTTAAAATATTCCGAAAACTAGAATTTCACACGCAATGCTTGCGGCATTTCAAGCGTGCTCCGGGCAAATTTTTTAACTTAAAAATATCAGTTGCTTCACTTTCAGTATAGCGGAATACTCGTAGCTTCGCTCATTCATTGAGAAACGAAGCACACAGAATAACATACACGGTACTGAACCGATATTCCATCCGAAGAATTTCAAACGAAGTTTTTTATTCAAATTCGAATTTATTTACACATCGAAGAGTTGAACAAAACAGTCCAATCGAAACGTGGCGCAATATAGCCTGATAAGCAAAACACCGATGAAAAGATCAATTTGTGCGCATGCGCGCTTGTCACTCGTTAAAAACATCTAGACGCATTCAAAACAATTGTTCTCTCATCGCCGATCTTGGCGGCAAAGAGTTGGCGATCCTAAGAGGAACGAAGTAAGTGGGAACCGTAAATTCCACATAAACCTATTTATCTAATTCGTTGTGTTTGAGTTATCGTGTTCATATACACCCTTTCACGGATTTAGTCTAAAACTCAACTCAGATCGACAATTTTCGCGAAAGTATCATATACTGAAATTTACGCATCTAACTTGCTGCCTTTTTACTTTATCGCATTCACGCGCACACAGTGGCAGCTCGTCCATTAGAGCTGTCCCAGATAGCAATTTTAGTTTGCGTCAAACTTTCAGCAAGCTTGCAGCAAGGTTGACACGACAAGAGTGCAAGCTTGAAACAAGCTTGCAGAAGCGATGAAGTCACCACGCGACGAACTTGCAGCAAGCTTGCCATGTCAAACTCATTGCAAACATAGCAAAAACAGAGTACGAAAAATCCTCGGATTAGAACTGGCGACCTACCGCTCCAAAGCGGACGCTTTAACCACTCGGCCAGACAAACTCTGAGAGGAGAAGATAGATTTCGCTAATAGATCGCGCATACGATTTATTTTAAACTCTTTCCTTAATTTCCTGTTTTTTTAAATTTTGCGTTGAGAACATGATTTGTGAAATGAAAAAGAGAGCGATTTTCGCTAATAACTACGTTTTGCTAGTAGAATAAATTATGAAATTAGAGTTCAAAAGTAATTACTTTAAAATGGGACAAAATGTAAGTTATTATTTTTCAACAAACATCGACTATTTTTTAGGTTTAATTTTGTTTATAAGCGTTAACATTTCAACATTCAGGAAAAGGCGATATAGTTTTATTTAAAGTGCGAGTTCTATATTTAATAAAAAGATGGAAAATGTTTCAAAATTTTTTTATAAAATAGTTAGTTTTTCCACAAATTATGATTGATTTATTGAATTAATAAAAAGAAGGACGGTCTAGGAGATGCTATTAAAAATGGGATGTTTTTTTAAAACGGAGACAAAGATAATTATCTCTTTGTGCTATCATCTTTGCATCAAGCTTGTTTTGCAAACCTACAGCAAGCTTGCATTGTAAGGAGGGGTGGCGATTCTGCATTGTTAGTTTGCCACAAGTTCGCTTCAAGCTTGACGCGTCAAATTTGCCAAGGCAAGGTAATATCAAGTCAAAATCAAACTTGCTGCAAACTTACGTGCTATCTGGGGTAGAGCTGCAGCACTCTCTGAATTTTTTTAACTTGTATTTTCGTTTTGAATCTTATTCGCTTATTTTCTCTATCAGAGTTCCATGATCTACGAAAATGCAAAAAAGTAATAAAAAATTGAAAAGAAGACAGAAAATGAATCAACAAGTAAGAGAGAGCAGTTCTGAGCTGCAAAGTACTCTGCCCCCCCCCCAAATTTGTTCACTGCTTAGAAAATCCGGTGCGAGAAAGCAATTCTTTCTCCCTTTAACTTACACTGGCTATGAGCTTCCGGGCGAGCAGCTCTGGCTGGTGCGGAGCCAACTGAAGGGGAAAAAAGATGCTATTTTTAGTTTATTTTTCTTTTTTCCCTCATTCCCACACAAAGTGGCAATCTCATTGGCTGTTTATGAGTTTTGGTTTCGATTTGTGTTGCGACGACAGAAACACATCTGGTTGATTGATTATTTGCTTTCTCTTGATAGAAGGCTAGATTTCTTTTGAAGAAGATATTCATTTTTGGAAGAGTGTTATCGAGTGAAGTGGGCGAGGAGGGAAGTGTGTGTGTTGAGCTCTGATTTTTTTTTTCGTCAACAGAATCTTCACATCAACATTCACTTTAAGTTTTGTTAGTAAAACTTGTTGGCATGTCGTGAGTGTACTGTTGCAGAGTTAACGGAGATACCAGGCAGTTTAAAATACAAAATAGCTTTAATCCAGTTTACTTAAAAAGAAACATGCTGCTGTCTTGCAGCTTACACACTCACTGACAGCCATCCATTCGACTGCTTGTTCTCAAAACACAAATGAACAATATATATAGATTGTAACAACCAATCAACTTCGACTAGTGCCGTAACTTCGGCTACGTCATGAAAATTAACCAATGAGATGCGTTTCATTCAGTGACTGAACAATTTCATTTGAATTTCCAACAAAACTACTAGTAACTGCTATATGCTGGTTATTTAATTTGTTTGAAAAGCATGAAATTTCACATCTGGCTTTGGAATCAAAAAATATTTCCTACTGAAATATAAAGTAGCTTTTTAAACATGTATTCTCTTCATAAATATTATCTTGCAGTCCTCCTCGTTTCTAGGCTCAGGAGCTGCCACTGAATGCGCATGTGTGAACAGTGCGACAGGCAATCAACCCATGGGCAGATTTGATCTGAAAGTTCGTACAGATATATTTGAAATATAAAAATCTACAATTTTGGTGCAAAGACTGCATATGAAATTTCTTTTGTTTAGTTCGTTGCGTTATGCAATTATGTCTATCGTGTGTTCACGGATAGACATAATTGCAAAAGTGGGTTTTTTGGATTCAGGGAGATCTAAAACGTGAAGATTCGTCAAAAACTCGAGGTCGAATTGTTTTTATGATTATTGTTTAACAACGGATTTGGAAACCCTCCGCGATCTCAATTTTTGAAATTTCGTAGAGGAAGAAAATGCTCAATTTTTCACAACCAATAACGAATATTTCTGATATTTTTGATCTGGTAGGAACATACGGTTTCAGAAGTATTCTTTATTGGTTGCGAAAAACTGCAGATCTTCCTCTTTGAGATTTCAAAAAGTTGAGATATTGTATAGCAACGGATGAGGAAACCCTCCGTGCTTTTCGCATGCGCCGGGCGGAGTTATTTTCATCAAGATAGGGGGAAAGTGAAGAATGGAAGGGTGATGTTACATTTTACTGAGCGTGATCTAACAAAGAACTCCAGAAATGCGCTCATATGACTCATTGCCTGACACCCCTTTCCGGTGTAAAATCGTCCAAAAGTGGTAGTCTCGGAATCCGTGGCTGAACAGTAAATTACACTTTCTCTTTATAAACTACGTACATGAGATCGAAAAAGTAAGTATATCAAGGTATAGAATATTAATAACTAGTAGTTCTGTAAACAGTAGACCTCGCCCCCCCCCCAAATGCAAAAAACGAAGATTTTCCCTCCATCACATTTTTTAAAAGCTTAGTAAATGTTATTCATCGTGAAGACAGCATTGTTTTTAGAGACACTGGACATCAAAATTTGACTCTTCAGGAGATACACTAGTGTACAAAAGTTTAGCACAATTCTTATGGTGCGACAAATTGGAGGTCAATATGGATAAAATGATTCGTAATCTGCTGATTTAGCAAAACATCTCTAGCTCTTTTACTTCGTTTATCTTTAAGCTTTAAGCGGCATCTCGAAATATTTTGAAAAAGATGGCACCAAAACTTCACAGAGAAAAATTGAATCCTTAAATTGGTCATTTTAAAAATATCATAGAAAAAAATTCGCTATTAAACAGGCATTAATTTGAAATATTTTTTCCAACTCACTTCGATCGAACCAAGAAGATGGAACTCAAAATAACTTGGCGATAAATATTACAATTTCGCAAAGAAATATATATAAGCGAAAAGTTGGATTGCTATGAAGATCAGATGATTTATATGGCAGGCGAAATTATCTTGGCGAGATCGCATTTCTTAGCGAGAAGCGTCTGATAATTCCATTTAGGCTTAACAATTACAAGCTAATTTTTAAAGATTTTTAAATTGGTTACTCCGCCATATAGGGTAAAATAGAAATGGTTTAGCTGGAAAGTGAGTGTAAATATAAATTTAGAACTAAAAGATAGCCAAAGATTATAAAAATAGGTAACATTTATTTAGCGAAAAGTGGATAACGATACATAGCGATACATAGCCATAAGCGAACTGTGTTTATTTACATCTCTGATGTCATTATTTTAATTTTTGGTTGCCACTCACTCTTTTATTACCAATTAATATAATAATTAAAATAATTATTTTATTAACGAATTAAAATAAATAGAAATAAAACATATACACCGTTTTCTGTTGCTTCAAGAAATATTTCTGCCAAATTTGAAGGAAATTGAATGACGCATTTGGTCGTAATCGTGTAACAAACATATAGACAGGCAAGTGCGAAATACTGGAGTTAAAAATAGACCTCGGTCAATAATATATACAACTCGCAGTACGCGCACGGCATTGCCCGTGAAATCAAGACTTCAACAAAATGGGAAAAAAAACCGCCCACGATGGCATGAAAAAGTTTTGAAAACAAAAGATACACATTATTGATTTTCCCGCTTATTTTTTTTCGCGATAAACAATATTAAAAAATTGCAACGTGAAAATTATTATACTGCAAGCAAAGTATGCGAGATGAATAAATACGTTAAGATAATGCCAAAAATAATAATCAGTCACCCAATTCAAGCTTATGACGTCATCTCATCTTCAACCAATCACATAGCCAGCTGCGTTCCGAAAAAGTGTCGCGGGAGAAAATTAGCTCGAGAAAAATAACTTTCATCTGCCCAGGAAAAAATTAATTAAAAAAACGGGAAAAGATATTTTAACCGTTCTTGTTTTAAATCCGTTCTAGTTATAAGCTGAAAAAAAATTGAATATAATAGTGCTATTAGAAAGTCGGATGCAACAAATTTAAAAACAAAAGTAACAATGCGATGGCAAAATTGGCTATTTTTTAAAAAATTTCTCAAAATTCAGAAAATTACGTTAGAAATTCAAAACAACATTGTCTTTTATAAGTATAGATACAGTAGGACCCCGGTAATCCGGACGAATTCAGGCACATGGACGTCTGGATTAGCGGGATTTCCGGATTAGCGAGGTTTTTAAAAAATAACGTAAAACACCTTTTTCAAAAATTGTATGTATAGGTACTATGGTATATTTGTATGAACTAACATTGTATTGATAAATTGAATGAACATGATACAGTACGAACATGATATGTACATACAAAATTACTACATATGCAAGTGAAAGAACATAACCAGTGTCCAAAAAAGTCAGAGATTTTTCTTTGCGCGGCTGTTCCAATTTTTAATTCAAATGCGTGGTCTCTTAAACGTCTGAGGAGCATAATTTTCGTGTGCTTCAAAATTTTGCTCTTCAGCCCACTGTAATGAAGTGTTGAGTGCCTCCCCAGCCTCAGAATGAGAAATTTTGATGGAGTTTACAGAATCAATAAAATTGGGAAGAAAATTTTTCCACGACTTGTTGATCAGCAATGTAGACACAGATGCCCAGTTAGCAAGACTGAACACGACATCTTTTAAATGTACATTGTCTGTGTTTTTCCCAAGTTTTCATTGTGCAGAGGATCATTGAGAATCGTCGTAAGAAGGAACTTGCGATATCCCAGCTTGATATTTTGAATAACATTCTGATTCATGGGTTGGATCAGCGCAGGATTCGGGTTTGCATCATTCTCCACGGACCGTCCGGATTACCGAGGGTTCCGGATTAGCGCGTGTCCGGATTACCGGGGTTCTACTGTATTTGCAGAAAAGTTTTCTGAAACGAAGCCACCATATCTAGTCCTCTAGTTGATTACATGCTCTAGGGTTTGCTAGCACTGATCTTCGCTGTACGGTCTCTCTTCTACTCGTTTGTCCAATGATCTTTTTCCCTTCTGATAATCAACCCTTAAGGTTAAAGTCATCTCATTAAGGCTATTGGTTGTATATTCATACTATTACTTAACTTCACTATCATGAAATATTGCAACTGCGAATTTTACTTGGTCTAATAATTTTTAATAATACCGACTCAATTTCAATTTCAATAGAATTGTTTCGATTGTAATTGTCTCTGAAACGATATTCATCCAAATTATATTTATAGCTTCAGAGTTAGTGAGTCTCGATACTTTCAGCTGTCAAGTGTCCGGCTTTCCAAGTGGACAGCGAGAGAGAAAAAGCACTGACCTATAATGGTCATCCAGATGGGGGAGAGCGAATTCTCACTACAACAGCTCAGTTTTTCTGTGAGGGTGGATCTTCAATAACAGCTACGTGTCTCCCGAATGGCACCTGGTCAAGACCTGCACCGACTGTGGAAGAGTGCCCTCCAAAAAGTAAGAATCGTTTTAAAATTGATTACAAATTTTTCATTCAGCTGAAGCAGCTTGAATAGTGTCGCCCACGACTAAAACGCCTCAATTGACTGCCATTGACTGTAGTGAAATACCCTTGTACAGTAGGATGGTACAAAATTTTTTTCTTCTTTTTTTAACTTCTAATAGTGCGCAAAAGTTGCCTTTTGATGCAAAAAAGACAAAAATAAAATTTGATGGCAATTGGAGCATGTCTTGAGGTGCCGCAACTACGATAAAGTTTCATAAATGCGAAAACTTTTGCTCTATTTCAACCTTTTCCTCTAATTTCTGATTTGCAGTATAAAAGCTCAAATTAAATATTTTGTACTTTTACTCCTTTTTATTAATAGAGAAAACGTTTTTAGGGTGTTTAAAACCTATTGTGAGTTATAAAAATATTGATTATTAGCCAAAAATATGCAAAAATCTGTTATGGAAAAAGAAAACATCTTGTTTTCTAATATGGGAATTAGTGATCTGATATACTTTTAACTGACGAAAAGTGCTTAAAAGTAGGCTTTATGCATTCTTGTTATTAGCATCAGTAGCTGCGATTGGAATAGAGCAAATTTATGAAACTTTATCGCACTTGTGGCACCTCAAGACATGTTCCAATGCCATCACATTTTTTTTTTTGTATTTTTTGAATCAAAGGCAACTTTTGCTCACCATTATAAGTGAAAAAAAGAAAAAAAGTTTTTTTCGTTCCACCCTACTGCACAGGCTTTTCCGAAAGGTCGTTAACAAACTTAAAGGGTATGTCGGGCATACAGAAACAAGTCATTTTTGCAACAGAACATAGGATCGGGAACGCAAAGGATGATGGCTACAGGATGCTGTTTGCCAATGAATTAAGTAGAAGAAAAGGATACGCCAGATGTCCTTTGTGATATTGTTTAATACATTCAAATTTCCTTTTAATTTGTGATATTCCATTCACATGCTAGTAGGCATTCAGGTTACAGATATCGTTCGTGATACTGTTTAATACATGCAAATTTCTTTTTAATTTGTGATATTCCATTCACACGTTAGTAAGGATTCAGGCTACAGATATCGTTCGTGATATTGTTTAATACATTCAAATTTCCTTTTAATTTG
>BGPR01011778.1:20290-47252 GCA_013235015.1 Araneus ventricosus
GTGATATTGTTTAATACATTCAAATTTCCTTTTAATTTGTGATATTCTACTCACATGTTAGTAAGGATTCAGGCTAAAGATATCGTTCGTGATATTGTTTAATACATTCAAATTTCTTTTTAATTTGTGATATTCCATTCACACGTTAGTAAGGATTCAGGCTACAGATATCCTTCGTGATATTGTTTAATACATTCAAATTTCCTTTTAATTTGTGATATTCCGTTCACATGTTAATAAGGATTCAGGCTACAGGTATCGTTCGTGATATTGTTTAATACATTCAAATGTCCTTTTAATTTGTGATATTCCATTCACATGCTTGGAAAATTGCATGGCAATTTATAAAAAAATGCTTTATATTTATCGATCAAATGTAGGGCAAATCAGAACTATTCCCAAACTTTTTAGGGTTCAGATACACCAACCTCGGTCTACAACGAAGAACCCAGTATAATCCAAAACACACTTCGTCGTACCAGAAGTACACAACATATGAAAATAGGACCCATTTCGAAATTCAAGTTTCCAAGCCTGGAAGTCAATATAAAAGGACACACACCAGCACAACTAGGACACGTTCAAGAGCACACGGTGAAGAGAGCTTATATTGTTTTTGTATTTTTAAGCAGCTAAAAATATTAACAAAATATTGGTGATGTTCATACATTTGGTTCAGTAATATGCCTCCGAACAGGACGAAAGTATTCATTTTGAAAATACAATAAAATTTAAAAATTCTGCAACGAAACACTGTTAATAAATGTAAAAGGCTCTTGCTTAATGCTAAAAACATTACACTTTACAGAGCAATTTTACTACTCTTTTCATATAATCTGGTTGAAACTATTTTGATTAATACTTTAAAAGGCCGTTTTTTATACTAATAATATTTAAAATATTTTTTGGAATGATATTGATTAAAGAAACGAAATTCATTTACCTTATTAGATAAAAATTTCTTTCTTATTAATTTGATTAATTTATAATTGATTGACATACCAAGAAACTCCTTTATGGTTTGAGATAAGAAATTGAAACATCTATATTTTTGTTTCATCGAAAAACTTGTTCGATACTCATAGCCAATTTTTTTCAGCATTTGGTGTTGACAAAATAATCACAATGATTATAATTAATTTGTTTAGGAAAACCACGTTATGTGGTCAAAGCGTTTATTAATGTTTTTTGTAGTTTCTGAAGTTATTAAGAGATAGAGCTTTAATCCGAGATGGTAAAATAGTTTACCATGAATATTTAAAAATTGATGAATTTGGTGATAAGAATACTTTCCATGTTTTCCAATACTTTCAGCAAAATGTAGTGCTTTATTTACTGCATATGGAGTAAATGCAAAAAAAGTGGATGATGGAATCGCAATAAAAAAAAAGGCATAATCGTAAATAATCAAGTGAATGCGTGTTTTAAAAGATGAGGGAAAACGAATTAGAATTAGAGACCCATACAGACGCACCTACCTAAAAGGGAGTAAGGACTGAAATATGAAGGGAATACGAATGAAAAACTTTTGAACTCCTTGATTTACTATACAGTTACTCATGGCAGTTTTTTAACTATTATATAAAAACTAGAAAATCACCCGTCATGGTATGACGGGTGCAAATTGCCTCTTCATTCGAGAGATTTCCCGTCAAATTTGACGTGTTTAAATAGATATATATGCGAGAGAAATTTTTAACATCGATTGAAAACCAATAAAATAAACATATGTTTTATGACAGGAATTTTTTTTTTCAATTTACTTATTCCTTTATTCAAAAACCTCTTGGTAAACAACATTCCGTGAAGTATCTTTCGTTGTTTAACAATTTTATTATAATTCAATAACCAAGAAATTCTCAGCTTGTCAAACGTAAGTTAAAAGTTAAAATTTCAAAGGAATTCTTTTTCGAAATTCTAATTAAAACAAAGCACTTCTCTGCTTGTCAAACGTTGCCGAAAATATTATCAAATTATAAGCAGATGTATCGTGGCGTCCAAACTATATCACGCGCATGATATACCACTGACGTAATTTACTACTTTCTATTAAAAAAAGGAAATTAATTTGAAATATATGATGAATATAATTTAAAATTTCTCTGGAACTATTGATCTTAACGAGATAAATTTTATATCAATAGATAGAAAATTTTATTTCACTATTTTAGAGCTATTAAATTTGAAATTAGATAGACACTTACTCTTTTAAATTTAAAATTACTGAAATTTAGGTTCTCAAACAATGAAATAATGGTGTTTAACGTCTCGCAGTGCTTTGTGTCGAGTTTTATTGTTGGTGACGTTAGAGAGCTACTGAGAGACAGATATGGGTTATTATATTAGTAATTGTTAATTTTTTTTTGAAAATTAGCTTAACGCCTATAATTATGTTCAAGTATCTTCAGATAAATTTCGAAAATCAAAAGTGTATTTTTAAAGAAGATGGAAAGCGTATGCTCGAAATTTTGAACTCTTTGATTGAAACAGTGTTTTTAATTTTCATTAAATGTACTGTTATTTAAAGACGAAAAAAAAAACTTATTTAAAAATGAATGGCTCGTTTGCATTTTCCGAGAATTAAGATCAATGCTCGCTATTGTAGTCAAGTATCGTCGCGTGAATTTATCAAACCGGGAGTACAATAGAATTGGATTCAAGAAGGAATTGTGATGACGCTTTAATACAGGGTCAATGGATGGATAACTGCCGGACGCAAAGAAATCTAAAGGAATTCAAATTTGGATTCAGGTGTTTTAACGTATGCGCTGAAGGATGATGCGGAGAACAACTGTTTAGCTTGTAGTGCACAATGCTGCCACCATCTTACTGTGATGTTTATAAGCCAATATCCACCTCTGGACATTGGAAATTTCTTTTGTCTAGTGGTTAGGATGCTCTTTTTACATTCAGTCAGGAATAATTAAGTTTCTATCTCAGTTAAGTTTAGCTTGTCTGGTTACGGGTACGAATAGCTAGCTATACAGTGTGTTTCAAAAAAAGTCGTCAAGCTTTAAGGAAATTTAAGGGTAGGTTAGGCATACGATAAGCATCCAAAATCACATAGGAACATGGGTGCGCAAACGCCATCTGGAGGCAGCAGATGGCATTTAAATAATAATTTTTTAAAAATTACATTTTTTCCCCCTAATATCTCCCGAAAGGCTGGATGAATTTTCTTCGAACTTCATCACAAGTTCGAATCACAATATTCATTGAAGATTCTAACTAGGGTATTTAGGGGACTCACCAGAAATTGATGAAGTCGAAAAGGGATTTTGCCCACCCTGCGTCACAGAAAGCTGATAAAGGTTTGAAAGTTTCATCAATTCTGTTGTGTGATGTGAGAAATATTTGCAATCATTTTCGTAAAAATTACGCGAATATTCTGGAATATATAAAAGTTTTCTTTAAGAAACCCCACATTTTCCCGAATGTTTTTTTTTATATAACATGCAGATTTTTCAACCATATTATACGAAACTTACAGAATACACGAAAATATATTAGCGAAGCATTTGAAATAAATACCTTGAATATTAGAGACATTATGAACATTTGTATTAAATATATTTTGCCTCGCATGTGTGAAATGTAGTTTAACTTCAAAGACAGATATATAGGGCAACTTATATAAAAATTCTAGTTAAATACCGTCATGATTCAGAAAGATATTGGTATTGTAGAGAGGACAATTTCAGAGTTTTTAAGAAAACTTATTCCTTATATATTATATTCCCGAATATTCGTGTTATTTTTACGAAAATGAATGCAAATATTGCTCACATCACACAAAAGAACTGTTGAAAATTTCAAACCAATATCGGCTTTCTGTGAAGTGGGGCGATCCCAAATCCCTTTTCGACTTCATCAATTTCTTGTCAGTCCCCTAACCGCCCTCGTGACCAACTCTCCAATGTAAATTGTGAGTTAAAACCTATTCTTCATATGGTCGAAGTTCGAGGAAAATTGATGCAGAATTTCGGAAGATATTCGAAAAAATGCGCAAATTAAAAAAAAATTATTCCTTTAAATGCCACCTGCTGCCTCCAAATAGCGTTTGCTCACCCATGTTCCTATGTGATTGTGGATACTTATTGTATGCCTGACCTACCCTTAAAGTTTTGCCACTTTTTTTAAAACGCCCTGCATAATAAGTGTCACTAGGTTTAGTATTTAAATAACCGCATCCTAATCTTCAGTGCGTGTCCTTGAATAGTATGATTGCTAGATTGATTTTAAACCAATTAAATTTCTTTATAATCACCCTGTATATCTTTTTTCCCTGCCTAACTAAATTTTGATGTCATTTCGAACTTTTACAGGAGCCAAGATCTGGGGATGCGACGTCTTCATCAAGCAAAGCGAGGACGACCCGGAGGTGAAGTACGACAACCACAAACGGGAAATCCGATTCAGCTGCTCAGGAAACAGAAGACTGGTCGGGGGTGCTGTTGCCACATGCATCAATAACTCTTGGACACTTTCTCCATTTCCTAAATGTAAATAAACTGAGCAATATTTGATGTGCACTGCTAATGCTCAAATCGCCTTATGCCAAACCATTTATATGATTCCCATCAGCATCTCTTTTTATTAAACGTCTTCCAATATCCATACTTGTTGGCACTGGGACTGTAAGACTACATGACCAATCAAAGTCATGTGACTGCCAGTTCTGTTAGCTTATTGGTTGAATTTATACTCATGTGGTCTTAGAGTTGTTATATTCTTAGTCTTTTGCATACACCAAGGGTTAGGGATCATGGTATTTTATTCTGTTGGATCCCTAGTCATGTGCGTATTCATGGTAATGAACTGATCGACAATGTTAAAATTAATCTATGCTGGACTTTTGTGTGATTCCAGTGGACAACTCAATATCTTTTTATAACGGGTCTTCCAATGGCATACTCGTTTGCATTGGGGCGTTAAGACTACATAAACCTATCAAAGTCATGTGATAGTCAATTCTGCTAGCTTATTGGTTGAATTTATGCTCACGTGGTCTTACAATCGTTATATTCGTAGCCTTTTGCATACATCAAGGGTAGGGATTTCGGTATTTTATTCTGTTGGATCCCTAGTCATGTAGGTATTCATGATAATGAACTGATAGACAATGTTAAAATTAATCTATGTTAGACTTTCATGTGATTCCAGTGGACAACTTAGTATCTTTTTATAACGGGTCTTCCATTGGCATACTCGTTTGCATTGGGGCATTAAGACTTCATAACCCTTTTGAAGTCAGGTGATTGCCAATTCTGCTAGCTTATTGGTTGAATTTATGCTCACGTGACCTCCAGTCGCAATATTCTTTTCTTATGCGTACATTAAAGGCTAGGAATTACTTATTCTGTTTTATTCTGTCCCTAGTCATGTGGGTATTTATGAAAATAAACAGGCAGACACCAGTGAAGGTAATTCTATCGCCCCCTTCCCTTTTTTCAGGAAAAATTAAAATTTTATTTCGTTTTATCTGCTTAAAACTAGATATAAAAATGCTTATAATGGATTATAAAAACGCAGCAGTGTCCTGGAGAGTCAAATAAGTGATTATTGGTGCTTAATGTCCTATTAACCCTGTGACATCCGCTAGACTTAACCAACCAACATTATTGATAAGTTTGTGGCCAGTCGTCCCAGTGCCTCTGCTCGATGCTAAATTCAATTGACTCCACACCCGTTTCATCCATAAGCTTCTTT
The DNA here is from genome assembly GCA_013235015.1 of Araneus ventricosus. NCBI lineage: Eukaryota > Metazoa > Arthropoda > Arachnida > Araneae > Araneidae > Araneus > Araneus ventricosus. Next base: position 26,000 of record BGPR01011778.1, read on the forward strand.
TATTTGGTGAACGGTATCCTACTTGTAATATCTGCTACTTAGATTTTATTGTTCGTCATACTTTAGAAGTGGCGTGGCGAAGGGGGTGACAAGGGTGTATATATGACCCTGGAGCCAGTCTTAGGGGGCGCCCTGGGGACAAACTCTTGGTGTGTTTATGTCACATCTTAAAGCCAATTTTGATAAAAGGGCAAAGAATAAAACCATGGCCCGGTGACATTCATGGTTTCTAAGCCACTGATGATAATGGGAGTGAAAATATCCTTACTATCACTTACTCTCGCCACGCCACTGTGTTTTTGTTGAATGCTCTGTTTTTAATGATGATCGCTTTCGCTTTTTTAGGTCAACATCTGTAAAGGTTAGAGACTTAGTGGGAGAACGTCCCCATCCACGTATTTTTGTATTTTTAAAGGCCATTGGCATTTGCGATTTTATACTGAAATAAATGAGTTTTATTTAGAATATCTCAGTTTACTGGATAGAATATCTAAAAAAGACAAAACAACAATAATTGAAGCAATTTATTTGGTGTGCGCAAGTGCTGCACCCTCCAGGAAAAATTGCGAAGTACAAAGATATAATACGAATTAAGGGGATATTTAATTGTGAAAGAGTTAAAAATACAAAAACAATAACAAACAATGAGGAGATATAAGAATCCGGTGGATGACATCATCAAATGCCATTTATCCATGTTGATTCAAAACCAGAATATATTTTCTGTAGAAGAAAAAGACTTTAAGATCTAAATTTAATATGAATTTTCCTCTAAGGCATGAACCCACTCCGGAACAAATTGGAAAGAAAAACATTTATCCACAAAGAAGAAATTCAAAATAGTCTTTTAAACATAGTCTGAAAAGAAGGACTTAAAATGTCTTACCTCTTACTTAAGTTGTGGAATGGAAGAAAAGAAAGAATGACGTTTCAAAAGTGAACTTTGTTTATAGGTGTGCGCACCTATCTCCATCTAGTGAAGGGTAGACTAACTAAAAAAATTAATAATTTTTTGTTAATTTTTCATAATTACATTTTATACCATATGCTTGGCGTAGGATGGGCAACACTTGTTCTTGTGTTACAAATCCCACAACAACAATCCAGCTGCGACTTTTAATACACTATTGGAAACAGGATTTAGCGGACTAAGAGTACAATACCTATTGCAGTTGCCAATGGCAACTTACGTTGACAGTATACAGAAAGCTACTAGCAACCGCATCGCTCATGAATGGCGTCATGCTTGTTCATACGCGTTCTGAGTCTATAGAAAGATCTCCGTGAAATAAAACAATTTTCGTCTTAAATATAGAGTTTCATCTTAGAGAATATCAATTACTGAGAATTTAAATTGAATTCTGTTCAAATACATGTGAGTTACACTTAAATACATTGGGAACAAAATCAGGACTAATAACGTAATCGTAATCAAACACTGCATATTCTTCCTTCTACAGTCAGATATTAGTAACTTCTAAATACTGCTCATTCCTCACAGTAGTATTTTTTCCCTATAAGTTTTCACAAGCTCATGCAAGTGTTTTCCAATTACGAGAAGTCCCTATTAGGACAAGATGCTCTACAATGTTTATATGATGTGTTGTCGGGCATTCAAAATATTGTAGCAACCTCGTGGAGATATTGTAAAATATCTTGAGCTAAGAGGGGTGCTTGCTACAGTATCTTTATACAAACAAAAATAATGTCTTTTGTTGCCCACATAGGAATATTAGTCGAGTGATGACACAGTGTGAATTTGTAACCTCGCAGCAACATATATTTTTGTGCAGCATCGAGTGCAAATCGATCTTTGACTTGATATTCCTGTCTATGTTCTCTTCTGTAATCTTCTGGTAGCACAACATGTTGCACGATATTATACAATATTATTCGATATTATATAATATGATGTTGTACAATATTGCGAATATTGTTCAATATTGTACAATACTGGGAATATTGTTCAATATCGTACAATAATGCGAATATTGTTCAATATTGTACAATAATGCGAATAGTGTTCAATATCGTACAATAATGCGAATAGTGTTCTATATATGGTACAATAATGCGAATAGTGTTCAATATCGCAATATTGTTTAATATATATTGTTCAATATCTTTGTGCTACTGGGGTCATGACATGATACAGGGTGATTTAGAAGTCTGGAGCGATTTTAAAAATTATAATTGGCAAGCAAGCAACTATAAAAAATATGCCGTTTGTACAAAAAATATGGAAATGAAGCATTTTTTAAAGTTTAGAACCCACACCGGTCCGGCCTACCCGAAAGGGTGTAAGGCTTTTAGCAGACAGGCGGGGAAATATAAAAGCAATACAAGAATATCAATATGACATGGCACACACAAAATCATCACAGCACAGAACGTTGCAAACATTGCAAAAAAGGGACAGCAACAAAATAAATAGAATAACTTAAAACATACTCACAAAACAAACGCCACTGAATCGATATTACACGTGGAGAAAACCATAAATTATTTGAATTTTGTTTGATTTTTATCACCAGATCTGGAACCAAAATTAAAAATATTCAAAACACTCAAAAGGAGGAGCCCCCAGTATCCAAAAGAGCAAAAAATAAACACAAGCTCAGCACAACACACCAGTAAAAAGAAGGAGGCAATAAAATTTTGCGTAAGGTATCATTAAAAATCCCACAGAAGAACATCAGAAACAGACCCCGTGGTCTCTTACCAATCCAGAAAGCAATAAAATCCATCTAAGTACACGCCAGTCAAACAATAAAAACACAAGAATAAAATGATTAAATTTTTAAAAAAAGAAGGGTAGAAACAAGTTACCAATTGGGATTCCCTAAGGGTGAAAGCTCAATAAAATTTAGGACATTAAAACATTTTAATAAGTCCAGGATTAATCAAAAAACATTATAATCAGTTAAAATTAACTACGTAAATAAAGTGCTAAAAACTTAGGGGCACAGGGACAACCCACCTAAAATTTTCATGGAAATAAAACATGTTCTTTTGACACTAGACCAGAATAAATTGGTTATCTTAATTTACAATTTAAATCACTAGATGGCTCTACAGTTGTCGGAGGTACGCGTTACTTAGAATAAGACGTTGGTCGAAGTAACTGATTGAAAATGTTCAGTGGGTTGTCTTCCATTCAGGAATGCAACTGTCAAAGAAATTCTGCAGATGCAGTTCGTTCTGCTTTATAAACGCTTTTGTTTAACTTGTCTTGTTTCATATTTGTAAAGACGGAATTTTGTAATCAATTTTTCACTCACATCCTAGTGGGCTACAATTTTGAAACCTTGTACACTTGTGTATTCTCGATGAAAATACACTATTTTAATATTTTAAGAACTTAATTATTAGTTAAATAATTAATTTAACTAAATTTTGATTCCGTACAAGTGCACCTACCTGATATCGAATTTTTAAAAATGATTCCAAGAGTCCCTAATAATTATAATAACGAATTTTAAATTTAAATAATAAAATAAAAAAATGATTTTAAGAATTTTACCTTTTAGCACACTCATAAAAGTGTGTTTTTAACAATTAATTTTGTTAAATTTATTACTCTTTTCTTCATTATTCGGTAACAGTATGTATCTTGCATGGAACATTTTGCTATAGGATCCAAGTGGATGACTCCCCCTCCCCTTTCTTTGTTTATATAAACATAGAGAAATTTATGAATTGCAAAATTTTATTTTCCTAAGTATTGCAATAGTTATCTGAAATTAAAAAAAAGATGTTTTTTTAACTATGGTGAATACATTTTTGAATAGCAACAGAAAGAGATATGAAGTAACTCCTGGTAGTCACTAGATAATTCATATAAACAGCGAAAGAATGCGAACAAAGAAAATTATGTTATCTGAATTATTGTCATTATTATCAATCAGATAACAATAATTATTAAAATTTTTGTTATCTGAATGAGTACATTCAAGTAATATCTTTCCTAGACAAGTTAAAAGAAATGAGCGGTCAACATAAAACAAGAAGTTTGCTTCTATAAAGGAATTTAAAAATTATACCGCGCTGCCCTCTATTGGATTTTAAACATACTAAAATAAAGAACCAACGAATCTCTGTATCATAAGATTAATTATAGTCCTTAGCTATATATTTTCATGAAATTTAATCAGTTACAAGCAATACTAACAGAGTTTTTCTATGCAATATTTAAAAATATTTTATAATTATCTGAACAAAAATGCAACTTATGTTGACTATTATATATTAGTTTTTCTGAAACTGATAATTACACATAATTGAAGTGGAAGTTTGTATGAATAAAAAGTTGAGAATTATATGCCGTATAATTTCATCGAAGAATTTTAATAGAAATGAAATTTGTAAGAAAATCATCGATAATTATTTTTGGACGGGTTCGAAACTTGGTTAGAATTTAGGACTCAACATATTTCCTTGCAATTTCAGTTGAGAATCATGGTATATTATGCTTTTATGCTTAATTTTACGTACAGGGCTTATATCAAGAACCTATATTTATTTTTAGAGAAATTATTTTATTTTTTCTTATATTTACACATTTGATAGCATGTTTTTTCATTAAGTATTGCGGTAAAATTCCCCTATGCTCGATAGATGGCAGCACGAGAATATTTTCATTCACACAAATGAGGTTAAATATGTTTAAAAAATTATTAAAAACTAGGTTATAACCCAGCGCTGCTCTTGGACCGATCCATATCTTCCATTTCTTTTTCATTCTGAGTGTAAGCGATGTAAGCCTATTAAACCACATGCATCAACGATGTCAAAACAAAATTTGCAGTGGAAATTGTGATTTTTGTAATTCTCTCTTTAATGGATTTTACCAACTGCGTGTACAGCGCCATATTGCAGTTAGTAGCAAAAACGGTTTTTCTTCTGCATGAATCGAAATCTCATCATCGGAACAGTACGCACGTTATGTTACGGCTATCCTGTAACTTGATAACAATCGAGGGCGTTTGGTTGCATAACAGTTTAAAAAATCTTGACGAACGTCATAAGTGACCTCCATGCGTGGAAGTATTTAGTTTTATTAACGTCCCATTTCGAGGCAATGGAGGGCTATTTTGGAACGCACCTCGTCATTTTGAACCGTGGTTGGATGACGAGGACGACACCTGAACTGACACCCCCTCTCCAAGCTTCCGCGCCACATAACCGGGGTGGGTGGGCGTTTGGCCCCTAAGTATGACTTAGAGTGCAGCAGGCCCAACACACGACTCATCTTCTGTGGAATCTGACTTCGAGCCTGGGACCCTCCGGCTCTGAGGTCGACACCTTATCACTCGGCCACCGTGGCCTCTTGTGTGGAAGTATACGAAAAAGTCTAAGGTAGGAAAACACCAGCTTTACCCTGCGTTTCTTTAATGATAATGCTTATAGGCTGGATAATATTAGTAACTTGCGCCTTGCAACAGACCTGCTGCAAGAATCTTTCAAAATCCCTACAGGGCAGTCCGTTGAACCTAGAACTGTGTGAAGGTCTTGTACTTCTTGGGTCACACAGAAGGGCTTCTTGTAGAAATGTGTGTACTTTTTGGGTAGTAGGTGCTCACTTACAAAAGGTTTTCAAAATTGTAATCAGTTTATTTAATTAAAGAAATAATCGAGATGTTAACGTTTTTCATCAATATTTTCAAAACGCATTATTGCAAAAAAATATTTTTTACGCCGCTTCAAAGTTTTAAAAAAATTAGCTTCTGCGTGATATCAGCTTCAATTCCGTACAATTTTTCTCTCTCTTATTTTAATAAATTTAAAAAATGTTTTTGCCAGTAACAATATTGTAGCTATACTTTTCAGTACTACAGAAATAGCGTTTTAAAATACTTTTCGTTGTGTTAGTTATTACATTTAATACACACACTTGTTGCGACATACTAAATGCATCTTTTTCGTTGGTAGAATTCGATCGTTGATTGCTACCATTTCAATTTGATTCATTTTTTTTCAAAAATTTGCATTCATACAGTTTTCACATTCTAAAGGGAAATACACATAATGAGAGAAGAAATGTCAAGAACGAATATAATGACATTATAGGTATATAAAGTCTTCCAGGTAAAAATATATATATATATATATCTATGATTTAAAAAATTAATCAGTTTTCTTTAACCCTTTGTGGCGCAAGGCATTAAATGTTTGAAATATGATGAAAAAACATCATGAGTGGGTTTAGTTTATTGTCTGGCCATAGAATTTACAAAAAAATACTTACTTCATTCCGAGGGGGTCTTACCCCTTTGGGGTCACCCCCCTCATATGTTAATCCCCTTAGATACAGCCACCTTGATACACTCAAAAAATATTGTTGAATCTTACAGAAAATCATAAATTAAAGCTTAAGCATATTGGACGAAAAGTTTCGAGTTAATTTGCTAAAATTGTAGACGTCCAGAACTGAAAAAATGTCTTTTCTCTCAGTTAAGGAATTTTCCCAAACTTTATCTATAATAATTCCTATTCCGAAACGAAATTTCATAAGGCTGCTATGTACATTCTAAAAGGAGTACTATTAGCCCTATCCTAAACCTATTATTTCACATTTCCAGTTGAATTTAACGGTTGAGAAGCGAGTGAAATTAGATGTGCCATCAGCTGGCACACTGCGCCGCAAAGCTTAAGCATTTTGATAATATTGACTCATGTTATTTCTGCAATCATCTTTTCAATTAAGGTTGAATTTTTAAAAATAATATTATAACAGAGAAATCAGACGTAAAAAAATTTTTTAAGTCAATCTGCAGCATGAAAGGTTTCGTACCAATCTAAAATTCCTCACAAACTTCTAATCGCTGCCTACATTGTGTTTTGCGTATGCCGATGTAGAATTATTCTGTCATCCTATGTAATCTGCTGTAAAACATGATATTTAAATAACTGAAAAACCCATTTTGCGAAATTCATTCAACGAAAAATGAAGTTTATCCGCCAAGAAATGGCCTTGTTAAACAAATAACCCGATGATTTTCTGCTCCACTGAACTTGGGATAAAAAAAATATGTGTATTCAATCTACTGAAATAATAAAACAAACTGTTGGCGAGGCGTTGGTCCGTATTTTCAGTTCAAGACGAGCGTTTATAAAAAAGAAGTTGTAGAGTTCTGCCAGTTGAAATGAACTAGATTATTGAATGCTTTTACCTTTTTTATATTTTTGTTGCCTTCGAATCAAGATGTTCCAGCTTTGAAGGGCAATTTTTATTCAAATTAGAAAAAAATTTAAGGATTTAGTGATTACGTGGGTTTAAAATAATTATTTCAATCTTCAACTTTTTACTCAAAACAACTCTTCTTGAATAGTTGAAATTACTAAAATGTAATAGAGATATTGATTTAACTTTGTTTAATTGATCGTTTGACTGTGATGAGCTGGACATAAAATTATTACGTTCTTCTGAAATAGCTTTCGGATATTTTCGAATAATGATAGTAATACAGTCAAACCCCGTTATAACGAACCCTCAACGGACCGACTCAGAAGTTCGTTTTAACCGAGGTTAGCTGTATCCGTATTTGCAAAAAAAAAAAATGCCCTAACATGCTAAGATACTACTTCTATAATAAACTTTTTAATAACATAATATTTTCATTGGTAATTAGGGACAAACCAAGTATTAAATAATATACTCAAAAATAAACAAACTAAACTTTTACCTTTTTCTACTTATTTGTTAATCCACTACATTTAAAAAAAGATGTCATTTATGATTGAAAAGTTTTCGATTTTATATACAACTCGTCAATTTTTTTATCCACTATTTTAAACAGGTCCACAACATGTTCGTCGATGTTTTCTGTGGCAAAAAAATTGTTCAAAACGTTTTTGCATCTGCAATTGAAGGCCGTGGTTCGTCTTGTTCTTCCTCCATTTCTGGAGACAATCTGCAATAGAGTTGGTTTTTTTTCATTTACTAATGCCACGATATCTTCCTCACTCACTTCCCCAGATGTAATGACATCGTCGTCACAACATTCGAAATGTTCGATTTCATTTTGCGAAAAAGCATTCACTCCGTGCTTTTCTGCTCCGATAGAAAAAGCTTTTCGCTTTCCAACGTTAGCCATGATCACTGAAAAGCTCACAGAATGATAAGCTAAGCAATTAAACAAAAATGGCAGAGAAAACATGTGATTGCTTCTAGGTCGTCTGACCAGAAAGTCCCCCCTTCCCTGGTTGACACTAGTCCAGGTGTCCACCGGGGAGAGGAGGGGAGATAGAAACTGTAAAGAGCCTTGCCTGTTGTTCTTTTGTCCCACTTATGGGGTTAGCAGCGACTCTAACAAAGGTACAATAGGCGATGAATGTGGTGTCTGGACCAGAGTATTTCATGCAGAAGGGGTGACTTGACCACAATTAGTAAAAAATGTCCCTTTGAGCAAGTGAAAAGTTTGAAGCTTTATAATTTTCAGTTCGCTATAACCGAGTCTCTAGCGTTTGCTGTTCGTTGTAAAAATATGAAAATACATTATTAACATAGGGCTTCAGTTGGGACCATGTGAAAGGTTCGCTGTAACAGAGGGTTCGTTATATCCCGGGTTCGCTATATATCGCGGTTCGACTGTAATAATAAAACAGGGTGTTTTTTTAAAACTGACACTACTCAGAACCATCTGTAGTTCGATCTATTAGCTGAAATGCCACCAAATTTGGTAGGAGGACAAATGACGATATGGGAAAAACGATTCCTTGAAAACAAATTAGTTCCGAAAGTCGCTAATAGGGTAAAATGTGGCGCTGTTGTAGTCTACACAAATGAAAATTCGACAAATGAATAACCAAGAAAAAATTTCAGTGCAACACCGCTTGAATACAGCATATGAATTCCACCAAAAGGTTTGAGAGATAATATTTCAGTGCACCATAGCACTTCCTAGACGAGGTCATATACCTCTTTCAATGTGACCACTCTTCTCGTGGACCACAAATTTTATCCTATACATAACATTTTCCATGTCATTCTATTTGATATAAACTCACGTGGCTTTCCTTGTGGGGTTATTTGAAGTCCAAGGTCTATCTTGGTGGGGTCCAGTGGCGGCTCGTCCATTAGGGCTGCAGAGTTGCAGCACCTCCTGAAATTATTTTTAAACTTTTATTTTTCGTTTTGAATCTTATTTGCTTACTTTTCCACTCTCAGAGTTCAATGACTTGCGAAAATCCAAAAAAAGCAATAAAAAATTGAAAAAAAGGCGTAAAATGAATCCAAACGAAGAAAGACGCAGGTCTGAGGAGTAAAATATTCTGCCCCCCGAAATCCGTTCACTGAGCAGAAAATCCGGAGTGAAAAAGTAACTCTTTCTTCCTTTAGCTTAGACAGGCTATGGGCTGAAAGTGAACACAGCTCCGGCTGGCACGAAGCCAACTGAACGAAAGAAAGACGCTCTTTTTAATATATTTTCCTTTTTCTTCTCACTATCGCACAAGTTGTAATCTCATTGTCTGTTTATGAGTTTCGGTTCATATTGCGACGACGGATTCAAGCAAATAATACTATTCTAAAACTTTCAAATTTTTAGAGTATTTCGATAAAAAATGTATTTAATATGTTTTAGCTTAAAAATAAATTTTTCTGTTTATGAGTTATTTGATATTCATTTTTGAAAGAGTGTTATCGAGTGAAATGGGCAAGGAGGGAAGTGTATATGTGGATCTCCGATTATTATTATTATTTTCGTTAGAGGAATCGTCACATCAACATTCACTTGAATTTTTGTTTGTAAAACTAGTAGAAAATGTCATATGCTTGTTGTTTACTTCATTTGAAAAGCAAGAAATTTCACATCTGGATTTGGAATTAAAACATTTGGCCTACTTGGATATAAAGTAGCCTTTAAAATTTCATTCTCTTGATAAAAATTTTTTTGCAGGCCTCCTCGTTACTGAGATCACTAGGCGCCACAGTCCCAACTTTAAAGATCTTCAAAGACAACATATCAAGAGTTGTGCTGAGTATATTGTCGACAATTTTGCGAACAATATGCGGAGTGTGGTCCACGAGGAGGTTTGTCACATTGAAGAGGTCTAAGCCCTCACCGAGGAAGCTTTCTTTGAATAAAGTGCTATGGTGCACTGAAATATCATCTCTGTAATCCTTTGGTGCAGTTCATATGATGTATTAAAGTGGTGTTGCACTGAAATTCTTCTTTCATTCATAGACCTCCTTCATTGTGACCCCCCTTCTCGTGGACCACAAAATTTTATCCTGTACACAACATTCTCCATGTTCATTCTCTCCGGATCTAACCTCATGTGATTTTCCTTGTGGTGTTATTTGAAGTCCAAGGTCTATCTTGGTGGTGTTCCAACCTTGAAGACCTTCAAGGGCTGTGATGAGCATATTGTCGAGAATGCTGCGAACAATATGCAGAGTGTGGTCCATGAGAAGGTTTGTCACATTGAAAGAGGTCTATGCCTTCGTGGAGAAAGCTTTCTTTGAATAAAGTGCTATGGTGCGCTGAAATATCATCTCTGTAATCCTTTGGTGCAGTTCATATGCTGTATTCAAGTGGTGCTGCACTGAAATTCTTCTTTGTTTTGCATTTGTCTAATTCTCAGTTGTGTAGACTACAACAGCGCCACATTTTACCCTATCGGAAACTCTCGGAACTTAGTTTCTTTCACGGAATCTTTTTCCCCATGTCGTCATTAGTCCCCATTTCAAATTTGGTGGCATTTAAGTTGATAGATCGAGCTACAGAAGGCTTTGAGTAGTGTCAATTTTAAAACAAACACCCTCTAAAACTAACTAATCGAGCACCACGCCTGGAAATAAAGTTTATATTTCTATTATTAGACTATTTGGTGATAATTAATCTAACGCCTCCAAAAGTTTATATTTCTAATATTAGACTATTTGGTAATGTTTTTTCTACTTTATCCATACGAAGTTTACAAGGATAAAATATCATGACTTTCAAAAAAATTGGACATCGAGATTTTCACGAATCTTCTCTTTTAAGAACTTCCAGAGTTCCAAACACATTTTATTTTCGGAATTGCGTCTATCGCAACACGATAACTTAACATTTTATTGAGCTAGAGTGATGAAATTTAGCATGTTGTCTTTAGAAACGATTTATTTGTCAACTTTATCAAATTTTGGACGAAAATCATGGACGTTTGTCCATGTCCGTGCGAACAAGATATCGAAAAAAAACAAATACTTAGATGGATGAAAATGAGCATGTAATTTTATCATTGGAACAGGAGATCTGCATAAAAGTTTGAAACAAATTCGTCAGAGGGCTGACTGCCTAACGGTTTGTATATTTGTGTGCAAATGTGACCGCGATAACTCAAATACGTAACGACTAGACAAATGACGCAACTTTCGCATATAGTGTCTCACTACGGAGCGTTTTGTGCATCGTTGCATAATGAAGAAAACCGAGAAGCATTTTCGAGCTTTCCTTCTGACTGATGGCTTCCAGAACTTGATACAGATCTACAACTTTAGTCACAAGAACGCGTACCAAATTTCGCTTGTCTAAGTCATTGCGTTTTTGACTTATAGCGTTCACATGCACGCGAATATACAGACAGAAAAACGGTCAACCCGTTCACGAATTCGGTCTAAAAAATTGACACACAATTACAGTTCTGATGATAAAACTATGCACAAACTATGTCTAACTCTTTGCGTCTTAACTTGTTAGTTAGCGTTCGTTAACTCCTACCATGGCAAAGGCCCGAAATTATGTTCGTCACGGGCCACGGCCCATTTCCGACATACCTTAAACGATTCAACATCAGAGATAGCGATTCCTGTGGCTGCGGAAACCAGGGAAACCCTTTACACTATGCTAAAAGCTGCCTGTTTACAACCTCATACCGCCTAACAAAGCAATCAGCTGACTTAGAACCACTTTGGTGGAAAAGAGTTATGAGCAACAACAATTCTAGGGCAAAAATCAGAAAACTGATCCCCTTCATCGCGGAAAATGAAACACTCTTTTTTCCAAAAGATGGTAACAACAACTAGCCACAGACTCAATTAACCCTAGGTGCTCATCTTCTCTTCTCCCATACATAAGGCACCACCCTCTCAAATTCAACAACACAAAGACTTGAAAGAACTAACAGTCAAATTACTATTATATTCTTTTGTTCTAAATGTCCTCTTTTCTGTATCCTTATATATAAAATGTATATTTTTTGCTCTGGCTTTTTCAATAAAGTTTCACTCACACCCAACCAACCGACAGGGAGCCGTACTTGCTCCGAGGTCGGGGGTATGCTGCGGTGTTAAGTTAGTTTTAGTTATCGGTTACTTCACAGACACACAGATTCTCGTTACTAATGTTAATTAACTCTTGGCGGATGGTCTTTCAAATAGTACCGCAGGATTTCGTGCCAGGCCGAGATGGTTTTCGTGAATTACTATACGACGTTACTAGTGTGAGTATTTTCCCTTCAAATCGATATCAAAAAGGTGATTAATCTTTGAATTAAATGTTTTTTCTAGAAGAAAATTCGAGAAAGAAAATCAATCTACATATCAAAGTTCGGAATTTCCAAATTTGGCACCTTAAAAAATCCAATTTTCCCGCTATATACCGACTACAATCGCCTTTGAAAACGGATTTAAATACGAGTACTGGGAAATAATTATAAAAATGTAATGAACAACGTTTTTTGAAAACACAGTTTTATTATTGCACTAAAAAGTAGATTTTCTTTTCGTTAGAATTATTTTCTACTTCATAACTTGATCTTTACTTATAACTTTTATCATCTTTTCTACTTTTACATTTTAATTCTTGCTACTTTTTAATCCTTACCATTTTTCTACTTTTTAGACTTTAATTGTAAATTTATTATTATGAATATTATGGAGCCTTGTAATCAATTTTTCTCAAATTTACTACCTAGTAGCGCATGGCAGCGAAATTTAATTAAACTAATCGGTTAACTGATAATTAAGCTCTTAAAATATTGAATTATATTAAAATATTGCGTTGTCATAGAGCAGACGTTTTCAACTTGTGGTATGCGCACCCTACGCGAAAGAATTGTCGGTAACGGCAGGACAAAAAAATATTGTAGAATTTTGTTTCACCAATTCGTGTGAAATGTGAAAGTTCTGCCAGTTGGCAAGCCTGCTGAGTAGCCGTTAAAGAAGAGTATCAATTGTTAAAGCAATACATTTTTTAAATGCCTGTCACGAACACTGTACTTGTGGTAAGAACATACTTGTTTTACAAAATTCAGTCAGCTCCATGGAACAAGCTCAAGGATCGCATCAAAATTGTCTTCCATTTGAATAATTGATTATCAATATGTGTAATTACACTTAAAAACAAAACGAGTTTTCTGTTCCTCAATATACAGGGTGTCCACACTTATCGTGGTTCAATAGATAATTTCTAAACCGTCAGAGATAGACATATAGTTCCAATTGAAAAAAATGCTTTAATTAAATGAGGGGAAGAATCATATTTATGTTTTTTGTGTCTATAAAGATATTTCTGAAAAAGTTACGAAGTTTAATTTTTTATACGGTCCCCCAGTCCTATCAGTCATATTTAGTAAAACATTTTTGACACTCTAATATTTTAAACAAAAAAAAATCCACTCTTCTGCGACTAAAACTGGCCGAGTTATGGAGCTTTGAATATCGCTGATTTAGACCACTTTACACCATTTCATTTACACCATTGAAGACGATCCACCAATCAATGCGCAGCACTTGCTCGAAGAGGCCGCTGATTGGTAAAAAATCATGAAATTGGAAGCTCCAGAACTCGCTCAGTTTTAGTCGCAGAAGAGTAGGACTTTTTTTATTTAAAATGTTAGTGTGCGAAGAAAATTTTGCGAAATATGACTGATAGGACCGAAGGACCCTATAAAAAAATTAAAATTCGTAACTTTTTCAGAAATATACTTATAGACTCAAAAAACATAAAACATAATTCTTCTCTTCATTTAAAGCATCTTTCCAATTGGAACTATATGTTTATCTCTAACGGTTTAGAAATTAGCTATTGGACCACGATAAGTGTGGACATCCTGTATATTGGGTGGAGGTGAAGATCTGTGCCCGTCTAAGACGGGCTTTCAGCTTGCCAACAATATCTCATATCTGATTCTCACAGATTTATTAACGAAAGTTGTAGTAAAAAATCTCATACACATTGGTAGAGTGCTCAAGAAATAAAAAAAAAAGCATGAGAAAACAGAACTGATGAAACAATTGACACTGGCTCCGCGTGGATTAATGAAATAAAAAAAGAAAGAAAACTACCTATACTTCATAATTCACTTCATAATTCGACAAAAAGATCTCCGATAAGTGGAAAATAAATTATTTGCAGTACAACTTATATTTAATATTAACCGACTTCCGTGTCGATGATGCAACGTAAAATAAAAAAGAGAAACTGCTTAACTCGGCTAAATAGCAATAACGTCCGTTGGATACTTTGTAGATCCCATAATTTAGCAAAAAGTTTAATTGTTTCCCAACGCACAGAGAAAAAAAGCAAACAAAAATACTGAAAGATTATATTAGGAAAATAATTCTGGTATAACTCCTATTTGAGATGAAATCATCATATAATCAAAACTGTATCCCTAGTTTGTTTAAAGACTGCCTGGACTGAATCTCTTTGGCAAGTAACCAAACCAAACCACGCGACCGTCACCGATTTTCCTAGCCTTTTATATTATAGATTTCAGGGTGCTGAAGAAGAATATGTTTCTAAAAATTTTCTATAACTCTCCAATTTTAAGGAATTTCATTTATAAGTTTGGGTGATATAGGCTATCGTATGGCAGGTATAACTAAAAGAAAGGTACTTATAACTGCCGTCTCTCGAATCCAATACTCAACTGACTACATTTCTCATTCCGGTTCCAAGGAAAGGGAAAACAGCGACAATCACCCATTTCGCTGAAATGGGGTCCTCGCCCGCGTGAGCTATCCTTTCCTTCATAGACAACACCAAACAACCATCTGGACCCATTCACAAGTAATCAGCTGGGATGATTGAATGTCAGTCACTACATAAGGATTTAATGCTACTAATGCAAATTCATTTAAAAGTATTAATTTTAATATTTTTTACTTTCTCGTATACGAAGTATACAAAGAGAAAGTATAGTAAACGTAAAAAAAAAAAAAAAAAAAAAAAAAAAAAAATCGAACTTGAGATTTCGTCGAATCTCCACGTTTTAGACCTCCCTGAGTCCGAAAAACACAATTTTGGAATTATGGCTGTCTGTGAACACGATAACTCGAAAACTATTAGAGCTACGGGGATGAAATTCGGAATGTGATATTTATACATAATTTGTAGGTTTCTATCAAATTTTGGACAAAATCCATCAACATGAAGCAAGGGTGGCGCCAGAGGGGAGGGGGGCTGGAGGGCTGGGCCCCCCGTCGGGGTTGCTGTGCCACCCCATCGGGGAAAATATTTGTACGGGATATTCAACTGTAGTTGTTCAATAATAATCTGGAGAAAATTTGAGACCGATTTCATTACACTCGCCCCCCCCCCGGACAATAGGTCGTGCCCGCTGTCGGAGAGACCGTGCCCCTCTGTCGGGCAAATAGGGCCCCTCCGTCGGTCAAACTCTACCGCCATTCCTAACATGAAGTCTGTCTGTCCGTCTGTTCCGTGTTCATTTTAACACTATAAATAAAAAACTTGAATAGCTAGATGGATAAAATTTGGTACACAGGTTTTATCATCAGGAATGTAGGTCCGTATCAAATTTTGGGACAAATCCGTCAAAGGGTTGACTGAATGTCGGTCTGTATAATCGCATACTTCTAAACATTATAACTCGTAACCCTAAAGCTTTGATAAATAAAAATTGGTAGGAGGCCTGCTAACAATAATTGCAGATCCGTGCCCAATTTTCGTTTCAATCGGTCGAGTAAAAGGTGTTCAAATCGCCTATTTGTCTTTTCTCATCACTCAATGACGCGAGGCCGTTATTGTGTAATTGCGCGATTCACTTGCGCTAATCCTTTCCGCTTCTACCCACGCTTTTCGCCTCCAAGCTTCCGATTCCCAAGCTTTTTTCTCCACTGCGATAGGTTATATTGATATCTTTTATTCCTTTTTGATTGATGTTTATGATTTGTTGCTGGGAAGAGTTCCCACCTTTGGATTTTTCTCATTTAAAATTTGTGGTTTAGTCAAATATTAAAAATTTTCTAATATTCTTTTATTGAGATTGTGTTGTATAATTATATATTTAAAACGACTAATTGCATTGATAATTTATTAAAAAATGGAAATAGGAGTTGGTTCTGTACATATTGAGAACATCGGTGATCCTTTTCCTCGTACGTATTCATCATTTTATTTTATTTGAACGTGTTCTTCGTTTTTAGTCATTAATTTTAAAGGCTTCACTGATTTTGAGGCGCCGGCTGCTGTGCCTCTTGCAGCGCACGGGTCTTTTGCCTGGGTTGTCTGCGGGGCTTTGCGCCAGGTCGCCCACTATGAGGGGGCAAGGAATCGATGGTGCTGTGAGTGTTGATGGGTTTTGGCTGGGTGTGTTGTCACCCCGGATGGTGGTTTAGTTTGTCCCCTCTGTTCCCATGTTAGAGCATTCTACACGCTCGATCGGACACATCGGACTTTCCGCATGCTTCGGCTGGACGGAAAAACCTTCTGGTCTCCACTGCGATAGGGGCTCTTGTTTGTTTTGCTGCCTTTTAGCTTATTTTTTCTCCACATTGTTAGGAGTATACGAGAAAGTTTAGGGGAGACCACTCCCGCCGGTTAAGATAGTTCTAGTATATTACTACATAGTATGGAAATAATAATGAAATTTTAAAATTAAGCATTTATCATAAAAGTGAAAATAATCATGCTTTATTGTATATATCTCGTACTAATTACGCATTTTTTTATTTAATGCGATTTATCCACATGCAGGTGGGCGTTTAATTAAAAATAACTTTAATATTCGTCTGTCGTGCTGATTGTCTACGAGTAATAAACATTGCTTAATGAATCGAATTAAGTTCAATGAAGGTTTTGTCAAAAGTGTTTTCACACAAAACATATCAGAATTTTTTCAGTGGAGTCCACTAGTCTTTAATTTAGAGGTTCGAAAACTTCTTTACATTCTTCTTTATCACGTTATCCTTCTGCTTTCTAAGAAAAGTTTTGATCTTAAAATAGGAGAGGAGAAATGATGACTGAAGCGGAAAATTTGCGAATTTTAGAAAGTGGGAAATCGACGTATTATCGAAGATTTACGTTGCATGAACAGAATTTTTTATCATTGCAATTGTTACGAAAGATTACGGGACTGTGGTGTATAAATCAGATGTGATGCATAAATCAGAAATATACAAGCAGCAGTGCTTTACTGTAAGGGTATAAAAATACAAGTCAAACTGGCACCACAAACCCTAACGCAATGTTTTCCTCACGTGCCTCAGGGGCAATTTGATTGTTGAGGGGAGCAATTCGAAAATGAAAAAAAAGGGGAAATTGGCTGGATATAACATAACGGGGAGACTTGAGACTGAAGCTAACTAAATTGGAACCTAGCATAAAATCTCAATAAATTTAAAAAGCAAATAATTACTAATATAATATCTCAGATCTCTCTCTCTCACTGATCCGGTAACACTCTGACGTCACCAACAATAAAATTCGCGCCATAGCACTGCGAGACGTTAACAGCATTATTTCATTGTTAGAGCACCTAAATGTCAATAATTTTAAATTCAAAAAAGTAATTGTCGTACTAATTTCAGATTTAATGGCTCTAAAATAGTGAAATAAAATTTGTAATCGATTGATATAAAATTTATCTCGCTATGGTCAATAGTTCCCGATAAATGTTAATTATTTTAATCATATATTTCAAATTAATTTCCTTTTTCTAATAGAAAGTAGTAAATCTCGTCAGTGGTATATGATGCGCGTAATATAATTTGGACGACACGATGCATCTGATTATTAATTGCAATCGGGATGATATAATTTGATAATATTTTTGGCAACGCTTGAAAAGCAGAGAAGTGCTTTGTAAAAAGTGTAAATAATATGTAAATAAAAAAAAATATTTCCTGTCATAAAATATGTTTATTTTATTTGTTTTCAATCAATGTTAAACATTTCTCTCGCATATATATCTATTTAAATACGTCAAATTTGACGGGAAATCTCTCGAATGAAGAGGCAATTTGCACCCGTCATGGTATATGTATGGACGGGTGATTTTCTAGTTAGTAATAACACAGAAAATCTTTCTTTAAAATTATTTGTACTTGAATTTCAGTTATCCCTTATATGTTTTGAAATAATATCTACTATATTTCTCAACAATTTCCTCGTGATTTCTTCCTAAAACCTATAAATTAAGTTTCTTCCCTGAACAATTAAATTTTTGAATATTAAAAATTATGTATATAAGTACATCGGGGGCATAAAACATTTTAGAAAGGCTTAGGTAGGGCATGGCACAAAAAAGGGCGGGAAACACTACCCTAAAGGGAACGCCAATTTAATTATTGTTGACTAAATATAGCGATTTTTTTGTTATTACGTCAATTTATTAATACTATTCGTTATTACGACTTTGTTTAACCTTTCCAAGACCCAAGACCCGACTGATCCATTTCACACAAATTCCATTCCTTTATATAAACTTAGTGTTATTCTTGTTTTGGCGGTGGCAGCTTTTATGCGGAAATTTATCGTCCGTTCACCTGCGTTGGGGTCCACCCAGGATATCACCCTCGAAAGATGACGTCATTGGGGTGACCTGCAAATGGAAATGAGGTCGTTTCTTCTTGCCGTTGCCATTGAAATATGCGTAATAACAGACCGCCGTCTTTTCCTGCTAAGATCCGGTACGTCGAACTTTTTCTTTTAAGTTCGTTTTCCATAAATGAGAGCAATTTCTCTCGCCCGACGCAACTAACAGTTATTCTAGGAAGAGACATTTTTTTTTGGAAGAGAAAATAAAAAGTGTTTGAAAAAAAGAGGGTGAAAGGTTGGTGGTTTTGGGCGAATCGAAAGTTTTGCGCTAAAACTCTTCCTGAGTGTTCTTCAGCAATGCATACACAGTGGCTCATTGATTCATACTAGTTGAGTTACTTTTTACTTTTTCGTATTCGAAGTTTACTGTGAGAAAGTTCTGTAATCCTCTAAACCAGAGGTTCCAAATCTGTGAGTACGGGAAAGTAATGTTGGTAATGGCGGGAAACACATAGCATAAAGGATTAAAAGGAGGAAAAAAAGTTATAGGATTTGGTTCCCCTAAATTTGCGTATTAGGTGAAAGTGATACCGAATGCCTGATGAGTAACAATGAAAAAAGAGCATCAAGAACTTGATGATAAAGCAATAAAATATCTAATATCTTTCACAAACACAAAGCAGAAAGAGCAATCGTGTCTTATGCGTATATTAATAACAATTATTGCAGTAAGCATGATGCAACTCTAGACAAGAGATTATATCTATCTTTATTTAAGTCCGATTTTATAAAACTCGGCTCAGCTCTATGAAACAAGCTCAAGGATCGTATCGGTGGCCTAGTGGTAAGGTCTTGGGATCGGAAGGTTCCAGGTTCAAAACCCAATTCCACTGAAGATCTGCAGTACATGTGGGCACGTTAAATCATACGTAGGGGGCCAAACGTCATCCTGCTGGTGTGGTGCGGAAGTTTGGAGAGGAGGTACCAGGTCAGGTGTCGTCTTCGTCATCGGACCGCGGTTCAAAATTAAAAGGCCTGTCCCCAAATAGTATTTAAATTGTCATCTATTTGAAGAATGGATTATAAGCGATAAGTAATTACTATAACTTTCAAAATACGTTAATGCACTTGTTTCAATTCTGTTGTCATTGGTTTTGGCCAGAACCAGTAGCGTAGCGACTGGGAGGCACAAGGGGGTATAGATACACCCCGCTACTGTTTTAAGGGAAGCCAAGAAGTCAAAACTTTATTGCGTTTATGCTAATTTGAAAGCAAAATTTAATGAGGGGGCATAAAAATAATACCATGCCTTGAGCGGCATTTACCCTTTTTAAGCCACTAATGAGGAATGGCATAAAAAATCATGTTATTTACACGACGCCACTCACTCTTGTTACGCCACTGAACAAAGGGACAAAACGTTAATGCGTTTATGCCATTTTTTAAAGTGAAATGTGAAAGTGGTGAGGGGACGCAAAAATAATACCATGCCCCCATTTTAATCTTTCTACAATTAATGAGGAATGGCATAAATATCATATCGTTTCATGACGCCACTACTCGCTACGCCATCGGACCAAAGCAAAACGTTAATGCGTTTATGTCACTTTTAAAAGTGAAATATGATGATGAGAGAAAAATATTACCATGCACTGAGCGTGCTACTTACCCTTTTAAGCCACTATTAAGGAACGGGCATAAAAATCATATTATGTACACGCACGCCACTGCTCGCTACGCCACTGACCAAAGTGACAAAACGCGACAGGTTACGTCACTTTTAAAGTGACATGAGGGGGGCGGAAAAATATTTTACTCAAACTGTCAATGATGATGACGGATGAGGGCAAGTTAAAAAATTCATCTTATCCAGGCTCCACTTACCTTACATGCCCCATCAGGGCACCGTGAGTTCACGGACAGAAGCTGCTGCATATAAGCAGGTTCCGCCTCCCGATGGCACAATAATGGTGGCCTTTAAGCACCACCCGATGACAGGTCGTATCCCGGTAAAACGGGGTAGTCGCATCAGCCGCTCGGTTGGGAGAACCTTTCACAGTACCTTGACTATCTGTCGCTGCGGCTGGTCATCCACGTGTATAACCCGACGCCACTGCACGAACAGTAAGGATCCTTGTGCACACTGCCACACTGGCCAGGAATTAATTCATTATTAAACATTATAAAACAAACTAAACTGTATTCTGCAAACGATATTAAGATATCGGATTGTCGATCTTAACCCAACTTTACATTTAACCTTACGTTTAAACAAAAAGGATAGTTGCGGGGATATGAACGTAAGGGTTACCCGCAAAAATAATAGAACTAATTGAGGTACAGGAGTAGGAAAAGTTGCCATTCAAAGATTTGGCAGACCCTCGAGGATGTTGATTAATCTTCAGTTTCAAACGGCCTGAGTCCGAAAATTTTACCATTATTTAACCAATCTACTCCATGTCTGGTAGCTACGAATGACGTAGCACTGTGTTCACGTCCTTGGGGGGTTATCAAGAGCAACACGTAACCGAACGAAGCGTCGA
>BGPR01011779.1:14063-25718 GCA_013235015.1 Araneus ventricosus
AGGCGCACATTAAACTCTTGGCGATAACATGAGCTCCATCAACTACCCAGGTAACACTAAACCCAGGAAGCACTCTGTTTTTCCAATCACAGTTTTCCCGTCCATTTCAGAGATATCCGCCGTAAATACCAAAGCTCCGCGAATGCGATCTTGAATTTCTCGATCGACAGTAGCAATCCCTCGGTGACTCTACTGGCGATTCAAAGCACCCCATTTCGCCAAATTCCTTCTTTCCATGGTTCTTCTCCGTGGGGAATGGCTCTTCTTTCTAAACCGTCGCACATCACAAGATCTCCAAGGAGTGAACAAGAGATAAAAAAATACAAAGAAGCAAATACTGCATTCTGTACGAATCGATTTTTCGGGGTGCATAACATATTGGTACATGTTTTTTATAGCGTCAATAAACATAAAACGATAACGGCTCACAACGTTAAGAAGAATTCTCTTCACCAAGTTTATTCGTTTCCTATCTGAGCTGGAAATTCAGTGAATTACCAGTGGACAAGTGATTTGCATGTGCAAGTATCGCTTTATAGTGCACGTTTTTTTCCATTTCTGCTGGATAGTTTCCGCATCATGGAAATGGTATGCCATTTTCGCATTAGTCTTTTTTTTGTTGGAGATGAGTATCGTGAAAGCTACTGCCAAGAAAATTCCGATAAATCTGCGTTTTCAACCCATTATAAAACATGTTTTAGTTTTCTTGGATAGAAGCAGTTTCTTCTTATTATTTGCAATAGACTTTTGGGAAATCATCTCTTCCAAGACTATTCTCTACTGTTTCCGATTTTATTGTAGGATTACCTTTTAAAATTATTTCAGAAGTACGGAAAGTCCATCCGTCTGATGATCAGAAAGATAATATTTTGAAAATGATGATTTACAATATTAAAAAGCCCAAGACGAAACAGACATAAGAAATTTTGGCAAAAAATCGATACTTTCTTCTAGTACAATACATTCTACGATATCTCCACAATGCTGCTCGACCTCGCATGATAATAAAGTCTTAAACAGCAGACTGCATTCATTTTATTGGTGCTACTAATTAATATTCGAAGTACATGACATATATCGTATCACACTGCCACATAAAGCAGCTTCGCCAGCTATCGCCGTAGCTCAGATGGTAGAGCACTGAGCTTTAAATCTATTTGTCCGTGGTTCGAATCCTGGCCACAATAGTTTAACCCGAAGACTGATGTTTTAATTCAAAATGCTATTTTTTGTTTAATTATTATTTATAGGTAATTCCAGATCTTTCTTTAAAATTCGAGCTGGTTGATTTTCGAATATTTTGTAATATAATTGTGTAAATGGGCAAGTTCTCCGTTCTGATATGTTAGGAGTCGCTTCAAGCTAATAAATATACTTTATAACCATATTCTGTACTTCTTGACATCTTCGTGAAAATATTTATCAAATCAAAGGATATAGATAGATATTGTAAACAATTCTGAAAAGCTTTAGCATTTAACAAATTTTATTGTTTGAAGTAACGTTTATTAATTATTGCTTTGAATGTCATTGCGTCATAAAAAACAATAGTTTTTTATAAATCACCTTATCTAACGCGAACTATACAGAGGCTGTTTTGGCCCTCATCCGACATTTTAGGATGACAATCACTTTGATTATCTAAAAGTAATTAATAATTTTGCTTCACTACCTTTCAATGCATTTCTAATTCAAGTCGTTTTATTTTCTCAATCCAGATTCGCCATCATAGAAACTCATCTTAAGAGTTTGAGAATTCCGATTAGAAATGCTACTACGAAACATAAAACCTATACACTGAAGTGTCAAAAGTCGTGAAGTACCTCCTAATATCGTATGGAACCTCCTTTTGCAACTCGACTGACGCAATAAATCGTGGAAACCCGAATCTTTGAATAGTTTTAAATGAATTTTATAACGGTTGAACATTCTGGACTCCATGCATATTTATAAATAAAATACATAATTTAAATTGTAGTTCGACGATTACTATTCGAAAATTCAAGTTTAAAAAATATCAGTCTGTGGAAAAACCCTCCATCATTTTGTTTCTCTTAAAGACCAACAGAAATTCTACTCGCTGCAATGCCTATATTTTTCTAGATCTTAATGTTAGTCCACAAGAATTTTTTGCTATAAGCAACCTTATGTGTCTGATTCCCGAGTTATAAAAGAAACATGCGCAATAAAAAATTATTTTCTACAAATACTCATATTTTTTCTAATATTCGAAGTATCAACTTCAGATTTTAATACAATACTTCTCTGACATATGGTCACCTATTCTGTAAGTTTCGTATAATTTTGAAAACTCTGCATGTTATAATCAAAAGACATTCGGAAAAATTTGGGATTTCTTTAGAAAACCTTTGTATCTTCTTGGATATGCATGCTATTTTTTCCAAAATATATGTAAGTATTACGCACAGGAAACAAAGCCTTTGATGAAAGTTGCAAATCATTATCAGTTTTCTGTGAAACAGGTTGAACCCAAATCATTTTCTTCTTCCTAATTTTCTAGTATGTCCTCTCGTGATCAAATCTTCACTGTAAAATGTGAGTTTTGGCGATTGTACTTCGCACGTCTTGTTGAGACAATGCCACGTCTGGTTGCAGCAATTATCCGGGCAAATGATGTCCCACACGATGTTAGGAGGTTTTTCTTTTGACACTTCAGTGTACAGTCAGCGTAATGCAAAACAACGCAATCTACAAAAACTGTTTTTGTGATAATATATTATGTGTACATGGAAAGCTATGAGTTCCATGTACACATAAACGTTATTCCATGTACACATATTACGCTAGTCCTGTTGTAACTCTACTTCTATTAATAATTAGATACTGATAACAGAAAAAAGTAAATCTGCATCGCAAAATAACAAAAATAGAGTCCACACCGTACTAGCATAAGAACATGTGAACATAGGGTTTAATGTGCTTCTGTCCCACTTTCCAATGGAACTTAAAACCTGCCAATCTCAAACTTAAAACTCCGTGCACTGGGAGTGTGTCCCAGAACTCCCAGTGCACGGAGGGGAGGTAGAGAACATCGATAAGATTCATAATCACATAGGAAAGCATGATCGGCAATGGATAGGTGGCGCTATACTCAACTTTCCTCCCTTTCAAGGTCACAACGTGCGGATTCCTCATTGCAAATGTAGACTAAGTGTGGTCAACATGAATCGTTTCACGAACACCGAGTTCGACTATCTTCACTTCCTGCATGGCTTGACTGACAGGAATGGCCGTCTGCTGAGCAGTTGTACAGTGGCGTAGCGAAGGTAACTGGCGCCCGGAGCGTAAGAGGATTATTTCGCCCCCAACCGTCATCAGTGGTATTATTTTCTTACCCTCTCAACATATTTGACTTTAAAAACTGGCATGAACGCACGATTGTTTTAGATCCATGGCGCCTGGAGCATGAATACTCCCCTTGCCTCCCGGTCGCTGCGCCACTGCAGTTGTATCGGGAAAGGTTCCCATCGAGGCGCGCACCATATGTCCAAATGTTCGCTCATGTGTATCAGAATCTATCTGAACATGGATTCTTCACAATACCGATGCAGGATACCGGTTGTTTGAACGTAGATGGATTGGGATTGGTGGTCCTGTCTATGGGCCCCCTATCACATTTAATCGCCTCTTACTTTTTTTTCCAAGGTGCCTTGAAGGTCATTTTGTACGAAACTACAGTAGATTCAGACTCGCACCTGAAGGTACGAAACGCCATCGCTGCTACAACGATCCGCGAAAAGCCGATTTGAGAACGTTCGGTAATTCACGCAGTGTGACTTCCAGGCCTACGTCGAGGTCAAGTTAACTTTACGGCATGTGTAGAGGCGAGATTTACTTAAGCGATTCCTATTAACTAGTACAATACTACTCAGCTTCTCAACCTATCATGCCTAACTCCACATATATATCAGAAGTTCTACATTGTGAGAAACACAGAGTTGGTGACACAGTCAGAGCAAGACTACTCGATAACCAAATAACAAATTTAATAAAACAACAACCGAATTAAAATCCTAAATCAAATCATAAATTCATTATACTGCTAGCTATCAAATGATACAAAAAGAAGAAGAGAATGGACAGTAGCAATCAGTCCTTAAATACTGCAACAGGCTCGTCGCTATTGGTCGATGGGTGACATCACAAAGAGGGCGGATGCGATCTGCATGTAATTACAATTCAGGATATTGCCAGATGCCGCGATGATGCCACACGTGTATCAGTGCCAATGGACGAAATTTTTAACACCTCCTGTGATTCTTGTTACTAATTATTGTACTCTTTTTGTGGGTAATAAAGCGATTTTCACAGCTTTCTGTCTTGTGCCCTTACTGTTTCTTCATGGCTCTTTATCACTTAAGGGTGACATTTCCGACCATGCATTCCTATGTGATTATCATTCCTAACGATGTTCTCTACCTTCCGTCCAAGTTTTACGTTGAGTTCCGGGACACTCTGTTTAATCAAGCCACTTTAACTAAGCAAAAAAAAGTATTTAGTTGGAATTGAAGTAAAATATGAGTTCGGACTTTTGTTATAGTTTCTAACCTATCCTTATAAAGAATCCTTTCCTGTACGAATCGTTTTCCCTGCAAGGATCAACAAGAAAGGCTAAAAGAGATATCAGCTTATACGGTATTCCTGTTACGCCTTCCTATAGAAATGTTCGCAAATATCGGACTCAATGTTTACGTCCTCTTCTTTATTCCTGTTCCATTCAGGAAGTGATATCATTCACACACAGAGGCTCTCGCGACAGGGAAGCAGCAGATCTTCCCACACAGTCCTGAGGATATGGGGAAGAAGGGCTGATGCAGGAAAGGCACGTACACACGCAGCGGTTACGGCGAACTCGGCCTTAGGTTACTGAGGATTATAAGTACTACTATGGCAGGGCCGATGCATTAATCGACAAAAATACATTCGGCTGTAAACGTCGATCATTCTTGTCACATCATCTGGCACACTCTTCTAGAAATATTGAAGGGTACTTCTTTCTTTTCACTGAAAGGATGGATAATAAGTATTTTACACTTTATATCTCTTAATCTAACAGCAACTCCTTAATTTTATTTTTGCATTATTAGATACATTTTGGCGCAAAAAAACCATGAAAGAGTGTGCGTGTATGAGTTTAGCACGGAAAACTTTCGGTTCCGTCTGGCCGACGTTTCCCAATGCAAGTGGATTCTCAGGGTCGGCGCATTTTTTCTAGTTAAGCCTAATTGCACTAAAGTTGGTGTCGCACTGACGTGACAGTCAGTAGCTAAATGCCACAAGAGCCGGTACGTATTTGTGACAGTCGGGAGAGAATGGGCCAAGCATCTGGCACGCGCGCGTGACAGTCGTCCTCAAACGGTTAAAAGCGTCAAAATGATATCGCTTATTCATCAAAATCAGTCATCCATCAACGCCATGCTGAATTTCCAGCTTAGATTAGCAAACGAATAAAACAGGTAAATATGATTTTCCGCAGCGTCAATAGCCTTTATCGTGTTACACGCTAACCAATGCTATAAAAATAAAAGGTGACCTTCTCAAGCATGAACATTTCGATAATTCTATCCACATATGGTTGCTTCAACGCGAGGATACATGACAATATTGTTGCGAAAATTATTCAATGGGTGTACGGTGAAAGCAGTGTACAAGCTGTATAATGACGCTTTATTTAACTCGAAGCACAGGTAACACGAAAAGAATAGAACTTGTACAAGTTAGCGACACAAGCAGACAGCAAATCGCTAATAATTACAGAATCATAAAAAATTTATCCTCATTTGTTTTATAGTTCTGTAAAAACTTGGGAGAGGTTTCTTCCCTTTTGCTTACAATGAGTGGCCTTGAAAAACTATACTTATATTTATTCTCATTTTAGAGCATTTCATGAAAATGTGTCATTAGTGCTCCAGAATTTTAACTAAGTATATGCTTCATTGGTAAGCAAACAGATTAAAAATTTCGCATAAAAAGTGGAAAAAGAATATTCAGTACCATACAAGAGAACATCCACTACCAAAGGAATTATTTTTTAAAAAATAACCACAAAAGAAGCAGAAACAAGGGAAAAGTATCCTAAAACGAGAAAATATTCGAGCCGGAAGAAAAGAGAGAGACGGGATTGGTAATGAAAAATACAGCAAAATGGTATGTGTTTTGTAGTCGATTGTACAAACTACTAGAATTTCCTTGGCAGTAGCTTGTTCGAAATTCACTTTGAAGGGGAAAAAAGATTGATGTAGAGTATTATACCACTCCATGATACAGAAGTTTTCCAACATAAAAGCGAAACACCATGGAACGACGTTCGTACATGTGAATAGACTGTCCAATAAAAATTGACTGCATTCATAGCCGTGGTAAGCAAAGAAGTAAACTAGGCAAATAGGATTTCTCTTTGCACCGAGACCCTTTATCGAGTTATGGTTATGGACACCATAAACACTCGAAAAAGGAGTGTACCGATCTGCCGTCCCATCCCCCTCCCTTCCAGAATATAATCTTACAGTTAGATGCTCTATGGGAGATAAACAAAAAATAAATGGAATGCAGTTTAGTTTTTATTCCTCCCTTTTTCTTTCTCCTTCGCTGGAGGTATCGAGATGAACGACGGTGTGCAGAGAAGAGCCATTCTCCCCTGAGAACTATAAAGCGCGGGATTTGGGAAGAATGGGGAAACCACGAGTAACTGCTGCTGCCGCCTGGGGACTGCTTCTGTCGATAGAAAACATTAAAGATCGGATTCATGGAGCTGTGGTATTTTCGGCGTATATCTCTGAGATGGGCTGGAAAACTGTGATTGGGAAGGAGAACGTTTCCTGGGTTTAGAGTTGCAAGAAGTGGTGGAGAGAAGGAGTGTTATCGTCAATGGTTTAGTGAGCATCCGAGGGGTATAAGAACAATCTCATTAGAAAACCTATCAGCTTGAATGACTTCAGAATTCAGAGGAATATTTTCCGTTTACAAAATCTGGTTTCGTAGATGTGCTTTATGCTTTAGTAACTAGACGTTGTTTTGAAAAACTGTATCTGATGTCGTTGCTTAAGCATGATTCGACAATTGGGAATAAAGTATTTTTTATTACCTTTTTTAACCTTTCTTTTAAAGATTAAAGTGAAATGAGGGATCATGTTTAGGTAGTATGAGTATGTAACTCAGAGATCATGTTGATGCAGTATGAGTATGTAACTGAGAGATCATGTTGACGCAGTATGAGTATGTAACTGAGAGATCATGTTGATGCAGTATGAGTATGTAACTGAGATATCATGTTGATGCAGTATGAGTATGTAACTGAGATATTATGTTCTTGTCGTCCTTTTGTCATAAAAATAGCGAATGGTATTTCAGAATAATTAATGACTTAAAGATATTTGTTTATGCTCGGAGAGACTTGTTTTTTTTAATAAAAGAGTCCTGTTTAATATCTATATTTTTCACTCAACATACACTATAAAAATTATGAAAATGAAAGCATAAGTGAGCAAATTAAAACTTTTCCATGAATATTCAAAAAGTAGGCAACGGTGAATGAACGCTAAAGGAATTATGAATATTAAGGTAGAAGCCATATTTATTTCATAAAATAAAATAACTGCAGATGAAATGGAAAACTTGGCAATTCTATGTACCCATACCTATGTACTATTCTTTGTATCAAGTTGAACAAAAAGTAATGCAGGTTTTTATCTTCCCTAAGTAGTAAGTGCAAAAATGTTCATGAAATTGAATCTGTTACAGGAAATAATGCAAATGCTATAATCTTGAGCTCATTTTCTTTCTTTTCTCACTTTATTTTTCACATAATTCACTTTTTTTCTTTTTGTTTGTTTACAGAAAAATGTCTTGTGACAAGCTACACATTCAGATTGATAAGTGATTGATTCCAATCATGCTAATGTATTTTAGTTTTATAGAAATAATGATGAATAGAATAATGACGTTTTTTTCAGTATATTTAAATGACATCAATGAATGACAACACCAACGAGAGTTTACAAGGTTTCGAGGGGGAAATTTCAATCTTGTGGAAGAGCTCACAGATATGGGCGGGAAAGGGAGCTTGATGTTGGTGAATGTAGAAGATCCTGTATCGCTAGTAGGGAAATAACTGAGTGATTCTTCATCGTGTACGGTCAGCAACAAAATATTTCAGACGAATAAGTAATTCTTGCCATGTTGGTTTATCAACTCCACATGAACTCTCAGCTAAAATGCTTTATAGCATCTGAGATTCAGTGGTGCAAATGAAATTCCAATGAGTGCCTTTTCATATTATTTATTATGAGTAAATGATAAATATAGGAAGATATGACATTATAAGTTATTTACACTATTTACAAGATTATAGTAAAACTTCCCGGCACCTTCCATTTAAGCCATTCCTTCCGTTTCCATGCCTGCCACGCAATCTAACTCAGATGGCGGAGGAAGCCGTTGCCACAAGATGCACAAAAGCGCCATCTGGGAAGAATCCGTAACATGCTTCAACACTGAGTATCACTTTCATTTAACCTTCACACGAAAGAAATAAAGATATTTTTAATGCGAATTATGCCTACTGATGAAAAGTGGATCATTTGTGATCTTGTTTTAAGAAAAAGACAGTGATTAATTCCAAATGAAAAAGTCCAAACCCCACCAAAGCCAGTATGCATCGTAAGAAGATTTTACTCTGTTCAAAGTGGGATATGAAAGTTATTTTATTATGAATATTTTATATGATCCTTCCTCAGCATCCTATTACTTTATTTTTTTCTCAATGACAATGTATTTTTTGTAATCGTATTTATCTGCATGCTTAGTGCGGCTTCTCCGCTAGGCATAGGCGATGCTACTAGTTCCTGTCTTATAAATTCAATGTTTTAATGTACCTTAGTATTCTGGCCGCCATTTCCGCACTGGTGATACGCCCTTGTTTTCAGCTCTCTGCTATTTGACACCCTATTATTACTTTTTATGTCTTTATTGCAACATGCAGTCTTTATCAATTCCTAATTCTGCGGAACTGTATATAATTAATATAGATTTTAACCTTTAATATTTGTTCGTCATTATTCAAGTGAAACTACACCAAGGACTAGACCTAGACCAGGAAGGAACCCCTACCTGTCGAAGCATGCTGAAGAAAAAAGAAAAATCTGACCAGCAAAAAAGTGCTCCATAAAGACTCAAGTATGACCATCAAAGACTCTCTATCATGAATCAAGAATACGAGAACGCTTTCACTAAAAATTTAAAAAGTGCCACTCTGGAAGTCGCAAGTAGAGCCAACAACGTACATCCACCATCTGACAGGAAAACCTAAAGACCTATTTTTTTTTTCTTTCTTTTTTTAAATACTGTCACTCACTAGTCCACATTTTTCTGTCCTATATTACGAGTGGTCCTCTAATCATGTCCTTCAACACAGAATATGTTACATAAGATGCGGATCACCATAACAAATTTTTTACAATATTATTTACATGTATCCAAGCGCTATTCCATATACAAAAATCTATAATTTGATAATTATCTAAATATAGTTTCCAAAATTTAACTCCATTAACTCCTTGAAATTTACATTAACACAATACAGGATACAATTTCCAAACAATTAAAAGACAGCATAGCACACAACATATTGAACGGTACATGCTTGTTGTTAAAAACAATTACTCCAATTGTGAAGTTCCAAGGACTACTTGAATTTCAGTAACTGATCGCTCCAGCACTGTGTTCTAGGGTGGATTGTCAACTCGTAATCTTTACGAGAACGCATCGCATTCGCAGCAATGAACATTTAGAAAATAACTTACCTATTACTGCAGGAATATATTGTCATGAGTTAGACGATTTGAAAGATGATGTGACCACCATTTTTCAATAGGTGGGATGGGATTCTTTAGCACGATAATGCTATACAGCATAGGACATGAATGACTCAATAGAATCTCTTAATGTTTTTGGGTGGGAAATTTTTCCTTTCACACCATACAGTCTAGATATGACACTCTCAAGTTATAGCATTTTCTTGTTGACAAAACTTTATCATACAAAATAAGAAGTTTCCATAAAAAAAATATTTTGAATTAAAGCCAGAAGAATTCTTCAAAGCAGGAGTTGAAAAGTTGCTTCAGTGGTGCAGAAGTTTAAAAAAATTATAGAGACACAATCAATGATTAATTCTATGCATCGATTAATTTTTTTCTATCGGAAGCTGTCTATCTTAATCCCCGACAACTTTTGGTTCCTGAAGAATTTCGTTACAACATTTTCGGATTTCAAGACGTTACAATTTCAAAGAACTTATATAAATTTTAAAAGTGTTAAAAAAATATAAAAAAAGAAATTATATAATTTTTTAAGTCTAACAGTTTAATGAAAACTTCATCACTATCTGAAATCCATGATTTATTCCTATTTTTAAAAAAACTTTTTACACTCTCCCATTCCAAATAAAATGTTTCCTATAGTAAATAAGCCACGAAGCTCAACTGAGAACTTTACCAAAGTAAAATGTTTCATAATATCCTCTGTCGGAAGACCTGCTGTTCCTTCATCATGAGAGACTCTTATAGTGAATTATTTAGCTTAATAAAAAGAATAAACTGAAAGAGAGGACGTGAATATGAAATCCGACGCTATTTGGGAAAAAGTGGTGATCTTTCAATATTTCCCAAACAGTCTGCCATACGCCGCGGCGTGAATGATCGATGTTTGCAGCCGAATGTCTCTTTGTCGATTACTGTCACTCAAATCGCGATGCATCGGCTCTGCTTTTAGTAGCACCTACGATCACAATCACCCCTGTCGGAAATATTGCGGCGCGGATCACTGGTAGGTGTCAAATCATAGAAAAATAACGCTAAATTAGCAACTCGGCTTTTTATAACTTCGAAACGGGGAATTCCCAAAATTTCGTATGCAATTTGATAATTGTTGGCTGTTGAAGCTTATCGCAATAAACGATCAACCTAGGAAAGTTAAAGAATTAATTATAATTTGAAAGTTGTGAATGAAAAGTATTTATATTTCATTAGTTGCCGAAAATGTGTATCTTTTATGTCATGTTTATAAGATGTAGTATTATAAATTAATATTCCATTCAATATGCATTTTTATAAATCTTGCACATAAAGTCGGTTTTTCTTTTGTTTATTATCTGAATATGTGTTCGTTGTTCGAAGATTGAAGTCTTTGGATAGTGTTTGTTATCCAAACTATTCATTAAGCATTTCTGTGCTCTTAAGTATCATAGGAACAGTTCGAATTCTAACATGAAAAGTCACGGTATAGAATAGGTTTACCTATTTTATTAGCTTTAAATCAATTTGAATGAAATGAAGCAAAAAAAATCCTATATCTAATGTTTTACATCCATTTTTAGAATATGATTTTTTTTCACCAGAATGGTAAAATATGCATCGACTTTTGGACCAAATCAGTGAATTGGCTAACCGTGTCTGCCTGTCTGTCTTACGCGGGTATGTGAACGAGGTAATAGAAAAACGCTAGCCAGAGAAATGAAATTTTGTGTGTGGGCTTGGCATCATAATTGCCACAAAGTATGGATCCAACCAATCTGAAAAACAATCCAAAATGCATATTCAATACTTTTCACTACACGACGAAGCTGAACACAAAACGCAG
>BGPR01011779.1:25818-47251 GCA_013235015.1 Araneus ventricosus
CTGCTAAATTCTAATTGCTCCTTTTCGCTAACTCCATTAGTTTTCTTTCAATCAAACGCTTCATTGGTTAAAAGTAAAGGATGAATGGTAAAAACTCATTTTAAAGCTAAGAACATTCCTTGCAATCCAGTTAATTGTTCATAATCTGTAGTTTGCTTCATGAGTGGCACCTTTAAGAAAATAATTTCGTATCATAAAAATTCATGATAATCTTATCTCACTCGTCATATATCTCAACAGAAAGAAAATGTTGACGTTTGTTTCTTGTTTGATTGAAAGATTCCAGTATCGCGTCAGTTGGCTAGGGTTTCAAGAATTCATCGCAATAGCTTAACATACAGATTACACTTTTTTCTATCAAAATGCAGTCTTAGACATCGCAATCGAACTGTGATAACACTGGTTGCAAAAAGGCGTTTTTCAGCAATATGGGATTTTTCGGGTAATCGTTATGTTTTTCTGGTGTGCGCAAACCCAAAATGACCATATTTTTCGCCATTATGTAATGTTTTCTTGCAAATTTTGGTTAGATTTTTCTTGAACAATGCGTCGATGTATGAAAAAAGGAGATTTTATCAAAATAAAATCTCTCAATCACTACATCCTTGAATGAGTCTCATATTTCTTTTTCAGTTTCATTATAAATGAAGCATCGAGTCTGGAGCTGTAAATATTCGCTCCTTTAATTTCGTTTCGGACAGTTTTGAAAACCTGGAACCAAGGTGTCTGAAGTATTCTTCATCTTTGACGAAGTCATAACAAACTACTTTATAAACCTTAATACAGTAAAACCTATCTATAACGATATTGTAGGGGCCTAGAAAACATGATGTTATTGACAGGTTATCGTTATAGACAGTTTGAGATTTGCGCTTTCAATAGTGATGTCCATGTGTACGAATTAATACACTACCATATTTTATTGTGCTTATTGATTTATCTTACAAATAATCGCTGATATAGAATTCCATTTTATACACATATAAAATATGCAATTTTATATGCTGATACAAAAATAGCTATATACAAAAAACGTATATACTTACAACTTATAACAAATATACAAAATTAACTTATACTCTTTAAACATTTTAAGAACTTTAAAACGAAATTTTTGTCAGCACCGTCATTTACGGCACCTTTAAATCGCTGTCGTTTGCAATCCACTTTACCTTTTTCCACAGCATCTTCAATGTCTTTTCTTTTTCCAAAAAAAGTAGTATCTTCCAATATTTTTAGCAGCATCCATTTGCTTCCGTTCCGGATCGATTTCCGAAATTATTTGTAGCTTTTCTTCAAATGCCAATGTTTTACTCCACGCTATCCTGGATTCAAGGTGTTAGCACATGAAAAGCGAATTTCAAGGAACAAGTGGTCAGTCTGTAGTGCTCAATGTGAATGAACAGGTGGGTGCCCACCAGAAGTCAGAGGCAGCAACATTTGTGCACATTCGAATCGAAAGCCCCCGGATCCCCCTGCTACAAAATGCTCCGTTTCTGGACTCCTTCCCCTATTATCTCACATTCTTGACCATAAGGTGTCGTTTCCTAACGGAAAAAGAAATCGAGATTGCACTATACAAGCTTTCCAAAGAGGTAAAATTGTTGCTATTGACAGGTGAGCCTAAAAATTGATTATCGTTAAAGGCAGCTAGAAAATACTGTTACGAACATGGAAAGTCGCTTCCCAGCAATGTTAGTCTTATGGTTGGGAAGAGAGTTTTACAAGGTTAAGCATGGATTGACGGGCAGCGGCTGTTGCGGGATCCCTGACCTTGGCGACCATTTTGGCGACTTGGCGACAAATTTGGCGACCTTGGGGACAAATAGATGATTCCGAAAATGCAACCCTTTTCTCGATATTTCTATTAGGAAAGGGAATACACTTGAATATACGAGAGAATTCCCTGTGACGTCACGGCCTGTCGGAGAGAGTATACAAGGACCGCGCCTGAATAAGAGGAAGTAGTGTTGATCCATTGGGAACGACTTTAGAGTTTCGTCTGCAGTGCGAGCTAGGAAGCTGGTGAGCTGAGCGCTATTGAAAGTGCTGTTATTGTCGTTATTAGTGATTTGCTGACTGTTTGTGTTGCTAAATATCAAAGTGCTGAACTGTTATTAACTGTGAATTGTTATCTGTTCACGTTGCTAATCTGTGCAAGAACTATTGTTTCCTGTTACCTGTGCTACGTGTTTTCCTGCGCATTTGTGAATAAACCGTCATTCTCCATTATCCTGAATGTTGGACTGTTTACACCCACACAAAGACTTTTGTAACAATACATTAAGTAAATAGAAATTCTGCCGGAACTGAAGGACGCATCGTTATAGGCAGGTTTATCGTTACAGCCAGTATCGTGATACACAGTTTTCACTGTATAATGTCTAGTAGTGGTAGTAAAATCGTTCTCCAAGGAGCACAGTTTTTTGTTAACATTTTTTCACAGGAGTTTAATGAATTATGAGATTACCAATCAATTTTCTCCCAATGGATTGTCGTGATTGGCTCTCCTATGAGCAAACAAAGCGCGGATATTTGATGTGGGCTGATTATTGGTCCAACGGCATGGTTAAAATTTTGAAATCTCCACAAACCGTTTCAAAGATATTCATCAAACTTTATTTTCGGCCGTATTAGAGCTAGATATCTTATTTTCCTCAAGATGTACTGAATTCCCAACGGAAATTCAAGTGAATTTATTGCCATTGTGGAACAAGATTGTCTTAAGAATGGTTTTTGAGGAATCTATGTGGTGCCAGACTAACGGCAGCTCTCTTCATTCCCGCCAATTGAGTTGCGCCTCTAGCGGATCCGACCAGAACTCGTCAGTAGACGCTCTGACATCGAGACGCGATGTTGAAAAATGACGCTTACTCCAAAACACGACTTTAACGAGGAGGATACGTGTAACCCTGCAGCTACAATTTATTTGTGTCGATCTTCTGTAAATATGTAATCATTTCATTTTAATTAGTCATTTAACTGCTATTCTAAATCATCATTAAATATTTAAAAGGAAAGTAGTTTTGTTTTGTCGGCCATCCCAACACCCACATCCCTAAATAGGCGCCACTCATCAGAATTTCATTCGATTTCGAAATGACCCATTAGCCCATGGACATCAACAAATACAGTAAACAAGATTACCGTGTTTGAAAATAAAAAAAACAGACGTGTTGGAATTTTCCCGTAAAAATCAGCTTTTTCAGCGTCTGTAAAAATCTGTAGGAAACAGCCAAGAAATCCTTTGCAGTTTTTTGGTTGCAACCCTGTTTGGAGGAATTCGGGTTATACTTTCATTTAATAAGGATATATTCGACTTTGAAATATAAATAAAGTTAATGAACTTTATTTATAAGATACAAGGGAAAATATTTCCATGGAAATATAATAATTTTAAATATTAGGGGAGAGAGGGGCAAAACCGGGTACCCTTGATTCTGGCGCTTTTATTTTTCCTATCTATCAGACAGATATTGAATTACGCTCTAGTAGTCAAGAAAAAGCAACAGTCATCGTGGAGCTGCTGAATTCACTGATTCTGTGAAGGTTTATTTGTTTTAAGACATCAACTCTCTAATGTTGTAATGTAATTTTAAACTATCCTTACTTAAAAATGATTACAACTATAAAAACTCTATTTAGTCCAGCTTATTATACGTTTACTAAATATTTATAACTCTATCAAAGAATAAGGATTTAATCCAATAATTGCGCGGTTTTATTTCGTCTTTTATAACCTCTGCACTCGGGGTAAAACCGGGTACTCCAAGTGGTGACCCCACTAGTAGAGGCAAACCGGGTAGTTTGACTTTTTTTATATAAAAAAAAATCATTGATAAAAAAAAGTAATGAAACTGTGACTTTTCTGGGAAGATATATTGTACTCCAATTAACAATGAATAATTTAATAAAATTTGACAAGCTCTATGTCGAATAGTTCAGCTCGTTCTTCGAACCTTAGCTACCCGGTTTTACCCCACTTTGCCCTATATATTTTATTAGATTTTCGCTCTTTGTTTTATTCTAGATATAAGATATATTCTAGATAGAAAAAAATTATATTATGTATAAGAAAATTCTTATATTAAAAATCATTATAAATTGAAAGTGAATCATGTGGTGAAATTTGTAAGGAAATTTTTTTTAGTAGCAAGACTAAAAATACTCGCAAGCTTTCTGAACACTAGGAATTTTTTAAACAAAACGACAGCTGTTTTGCAATGCTAAATTTTTTATCTCAGAATAAATGACATTTCACATATAGCATAAGTTGGGGAAAAAAAGACTTATTTATTAAATCAGATTGGTTCTTAATTTGTGTGGTAAATATATGAACAATTAAATTCACCAATTTTTTCGGTTTTATTGACGTTTCAGTGTCATTTATTTTGTTGCCACAAAAATGTATTCTTTGCATTTGTGAGCATGCACTTTGCATTTCCCATGAAAACTATACCTCCAGAAGGAATTGGGAAGAAGATGAATTTCCTATAAAGAATTTGGAAATTCCTCTTCTTCTCAATTCTTTACTGGAATGAAGATTAATTTCAGTTCGTAAGAATCGTACTTTCCATGATCAGAACATCTACATTCAAAATACAGTAAACCACCGTTTGTACGTCTTTCGAGGGACTGATGTAAAACAACGTCTAAATATTTCAACCTCCGATTGAACCGCAAAACAGAGACAGACGGAGGGTAGATGTTGGAATGCGCGGTGGGCGATTGCTCAAGTCTCTAACTATAGCACTACCGACGTCAGCTTGCGATTTTCAGTGAGCTGTCGGCATGTAAACATGGCTAGTAGAATTGATGCTCCTGCCAAGTACGAGTTGCGTAGTGTTATTCGTTTTCTTCAAGCAGAAGGAAATTGTGAAGCAGAAATTCACAGAAGAATGAGCCGAATATACGGTGAAAACTCCATGAGTGATGGTATTGTGCGTGAATAGTGCAGAAAATGTGAAGACGAGCGAACCGACGTTCGTGATGAAGAAGAACAAGGACTCAAATCTGTCGCAACAGAAGATCTTGCTGAACGCGTTCCCGGCAGCTTCTGGAGCAGTTTAAATGGGACGTATCTGATCACCCAGCGTACAGCCCCGACTTAGCGACGAGAGATTTTCATCACTTCCTTCAGTTGAAGAACTAGCTGGGCGGCCAAAGCTTCTAGAGAAAGTAGGAGCTTCAAAGTAACATTAAAACCCATCTCACATCACAGGCGGCAACGTTCTTCGAAGAGAGGATCGGAAATCTGGTCTACTAATATGACAAATGCCTGAATCTTCACGGCGATTATGTCGAAAAATAACCATGTTTGTTCATAACTTTTGGTAATAAATTCATTTTGTCCTCTACTGTTGTCTTTTTTTAAGGTCCATGGGAGGCTGAGAAAAACGACCCTTGTACAAATTTAATTCTATCAATATAAATTCATTTAAAAGTAATAATTATGAAGTTTTTAACGATAGTACTAGTATATTACTATATAGTATTGATAACAATAATAAAATTTTAAAATTAAACATTTAACATAAAAATGAGAAAAATCATACCTTTATTGCATATCTTGAACACTAATTAAACATCTCTAATTTTATACGATGTATGTGCATGCGGTGGGCGTTTAATTAAAGAAATCTAAATCTTAATTTAAAAAATCTTGATTAAACAAAATCTTAAAATTAGAGGAACGAGAAAATAATGGCAGAGGCAAAAATTTTGAGAATTTTAGAAGGGGGGATGTATAACCGAAGTTTGCGTCGTATAAACAATGTACTTGATCATTACAATGGTCACGAATGAATCGGGTCTATGATGAAACGGCGTATAAACGGTGCTTTATTGTATATTTTAGCTTTCTTCGTTATCCGTTTTAAGCATAAAAATGTTTACATTTTTCCCAAAATATGGACAATACTGTAAAAACAAAAAAAAATTATACTCATATTTTTTTGAAGATTTTTATGAAAATTAAAACTCTTTAAATACACATCATATAATAACACGGTACAAAGAAGTTCACCTACTGGTCATGTTTAGGCAAAAATAAAGAAGGTAAGACAATAATAATACTAAAAGCATTTTGTTGTTCTTCAACGACAAAAAGTCATTCTGCGCTATGAAAGAAAATCACAATTTTTTAATCTCCAAAAAATACCATGGAATAATGCCAGTTTGTCATTTTTCTCTACTTATATTTCTACTTGAACAAAATCGTATCTCAATTCCTAACTTCCATCTAGAAAATTGTTTTGACCGCTTTTATGGTTACAAGAAATTAAATAAAAAATACAGTTTCTGGCACGACATTCCAAAAACTAAGGTTCCACCTAACTCAGTATCACCCTACATTTGGAGGATGAAGAAATTTTTATGAGTAATACTGCTGCAACGGGTCATCAATTTTGGCTGCCATCCTATATACAACAATCTATTTTTTAATCAAAGCCCCTTTCTATCTAAAGTGCTCCAATGTTTATATTGTTTTAAAAGAAACTTTTCACAGATGGTCGGTATCCTGTTCCACAAAATGGCAGAAAAAGTTCTCTCTTCGAAAAGGGATACGGTATAAAATGGATAAAAAACATTAAAAGTTTGGGAAAACAGAGTCATATTGAGGATATTTTTCTTCTTTCTATTTTCCGGATTGAGTTGTCAAAGAGTCTATTAATAACTGTAGTCATCGGACGGCATTTGTTCTGCCATTATGATTCTCGTTGTTGTTAAGAATGAAGCGGTTCGGTGTTATTGTGGATGGGAAAAGAAGTTGTTTTCGAACATCATTTGGATCCTGGCAAACTCTGTCATTTTTTTATCTCTATTTCTTTGAAACGATGCATCTACTGGGGAACGATAGTATAAAGTTGTTGGGTTTCTTCTTACGTAAGAATAGCGGTTCGAATTCAATATGTGAGAAACTGTTTAGTAAAAAAAAGTGAGTGAAGTGAATTTTAAAAAATAATTGCAATTCATTCAATTAAACTTAAGAATTGCGGAAACATCATTCTGAAACTAATTGATGCATGCAATGAAATAAATGGCTTTCTTTTTTAATTTAATTATAAATAGGAAATGTTTATTATATTTTGAATTACCGAACCAGTTTGGCAAAATATTTTTTTTCTTTTTTTCCGTTCTGTATTTGATAGTGGAATTTCTTACTATATTAAAAATCTTGTACGATTTTACTGCTCTGAAAAAAAGAAAATTAATGGCATTTCCAAAAGTCACTTATGTGTACTAAAAATTACTAAAAGCGATGTTCGATACATCGTTTCTAGTTCGATATTCGTTTCTAGTTTAGTCTTTTAAACTAGCTATTATATTTTATGAAAATAAATTTTCCAAACAAAGACCAAAGAAACCTTCAAAACATTTCCTTCTTATTTTATTCTAAAATCCAATAAAACGTTTCTCTGGAAACATGAATTTGGCTCAGGTGAATCTCAACCATTTTTTAGTTTTTAATTAGAAGAGAATATTTTCTAAAGCAAAAACATTCATATCCATATATTTGTTTACTTTTTATACAGCCAAAAACCTTTAAAATATTCCGTTTCAAAATTGCATTGAAGCCTTTTTGTATATTTCTAAGTGTGAGGTTTAGTTGGTTGGCTAAAAGGAGGTAATGTTTCTCTGGCAATGTGAATGTTACCTCAGTCAAATCCCCACCATTTTTTAAAATTTTAATTAGGAAAGAATATTTTCTAAAGCAAAAACATTCCATAATCATGTATTTGTTTACTTTTTTAAACAGCCAAAAACCTTTAAAATATTCCATTTCAAGATTACACAGAAGCTTTGTTGTATATTTCGAAGTTTGAGATTTACATCAACCAGATCCTCAATACACTTAAATCTTAGAAAACAAAGTTTTCTAAGACAAAAAAATCCTTCCTCAGATATATTTCACCTTTTCGCACTTAACACCTTTCTCCTCCTTGGCACTCAATCGTAATAGCATCAGCTTAAGATGGCTTAACTTAGAAAGTTCAACTGCTTTCATTCCTTTGATCATTGCTCCTGATATGTTTTGTTCTAATGGGATCCTTCTACCGAATCGCCAACACTCATATAATTCTTAACTACGCTAAATCCTCAGCGACAGAATGCCCATCTTCCACCTCCCAAGCGATACTAAACCCAAGGAAACGTTCTTCTTCTCAATCACAGATTTCCAGCCCACCGTGGTCCGTGAAGCCGATCTCGAATGCTTTCTATCAACAGCACCAATCCCTTGGCAATTGCTCGCAGGATATCCCATTCCGCAAAACCCTTCCTTTTTATTATTCCCGGGGGAGGGGGGAGGTTCTTCTTCTCAAACTGTCGTTCATCACGAGATCTCAAGGGAACGGGAAAAAAGAGAGAAAAAACATGTAAAAATCTAATGGAGCATTTAATTTATATTTATCCATTCCCTATAGTGTGTCCTAATGGTAATTTTTTACTTTTTCGTATACGAAGTATACAAAGAGAAAGTATTGTAATCGTCAAAAAATTTGAACTCGAGATTTTGACGAATCTCCACGTTTT
Organism: Araneus ventricosus; assembly: GCA_013235015.1. Classification (NCBI taxonomy): domain Eukaryota; kingdom Metazoa; phylum Arthropoda; class Arachnida; order Araneae; family Araneidae; genus Araneus; species Araneus ventricosus. The sequence continues at coordinate 34,354 of BGPR01011779.1, forward strand.
AGACCTCCCTGAGTCCGAAAAACACAATTTTGGAATTCTGTCTGTCTGTGTGTCTGTCTGTGAACAGGATAACTCGAAAACTATTAGAGGCACAGGGATGAAATTAGGTATGTAAACTTGGCACATAATTTGTAGGTTTCTGTCAAATTTTGGACAAAATCCGTCCACGGGAAGTCTGTCTGTCTGTTCGCGAACGCAGGACCTCACGTATTTGGCGCTCGGTGTTTGACGCGAAGCTATTTCCATCTTGACGATTGTGACCCTGGCGCGCTCTAAAAGGAAACTATTGCATACTGGGTTTTATTAGGTTCGAATTTTTTTTATCTCCGCGCGCAGGGATAGGGTTGCCATAATTGCCAAGCATTGATACGGGGGCGTTTAGGTGCTAAATAAATAAAACATGAAAACAGAGGGTAAGTAATAGCTTATTTTACTCTGAAAAAAAATCAATAAAGTTTAAGCAATCTAATAAAATGAACGCGTAGAATAATAAAAAAGATGAGAAACTAATCCAGTCACACTTTAAAGCTGATTTTACTTTTTTAATTGTTATCATTTTCCTTTTAGGCATAATCATAAAAATGGGCTCAGGTCATTTTAAAATTATATTGACTCAGAGTTGGGGAAGCAAACGGGACAAATAGTATACGGGACGTATGGCAACCCTAGTTAGAGGGGAAATGACACCTTTTTGGGAAGTATGCGAGAAAGTTTAGGGGAGACCACTCCCGCTGGTTTTTTGAGGTATTTGCAAATCGGTACATAATTTTTCATGTTTACTTACTGCTCCAATGAATGTAACGCAATAAAGGCTCTCTCGCCGCTGCAAAAAATCTTATTTATCTAGTTAATTCGTTTGCTTATCTGGCCAAACGATTCGGATGTATTGCAATGAATGATGCTTTATGGTAATTCAATTCGGATGTATTGCAATGAATGATGCTTTTTGCTGTGTTCATTTTTTTTTAATGTTGTCCCAATGAGTGCCTTAAACTATTCGGATAAGTTATGTCGGCATGGGCAAATAAATAAATACGTTTTCGCATTTAAGAATTGGTATAGCATTTCACAACAGTCTTTTTGTTGGAAGCTAGCATCAAATAATTACTGCCAATGAAAATCCAACTGCTCCAAAATTTACACCTTACTACCAAACACGGTAGGTTACTGTGTATATAGGTAGTATCTTCTGTTTTTTCTTCTTTCTTAAGGTATAATCTCCTTTTATTTCTGTTTTCGTTGCACCAAAACCATTTTTATGTGATATCTTAGACACAATTTGAGGTTTAGAAACACAGCATTTTAAAACACAAATGTTATATTTTTAAATGGCCCATGTTTAAAGGTTTGTAGGAGTTTTTAAAGAAAATTTCTGGCTAAAAGTTTAATTACAAGTTGAAATTTCAAAAGTCTGATCTTCAATTGTGTTAATATTAGACCAAATATTCTAAAAGTGGCATGCAATATCGCCATTCTCATTAAAAGTTTAAATTCAATAATATGATGTCTGTTTAAGATTATGATTCAACGTCTTAAGATAAATTTTTTTGCGATTGTTTAGGGACTTTATGCACCTGTCCCCTATATTCAATGTCTTTAAGAGTGTTAATAATATTAATCTTAAAACATGGCGATCAAGCTATGAGCCTCCTCTGATTTAACCACTTCCTTACGGGCGGTACAGATACTATACGGGTAGACCGTTTCATCAGCGTTCGGATTAGTATAATTGCTATACATATAAACCATTAAGACTTCACTTCTAAAGCGGAACTAATCTCTCTGTTCTCTAATCACCTAGTAGATAGTTTTGCTGTCCTGTCCTAATGCATCGCCCATGTGTGATGGTTATGTTGTTGAAAAGGAAACACAAAAATAGCCGAGCCCATTGCCGGTAGAAAATGTCATGTTTTATCAGTAACTGCCTTGAAAGGAAGTTAAAAGATCTTTCCTTTTTAATCACCAGTATCCCTGTTTTAAAAGATGTTTTGCGATGTAAAGGTAAATACGCACCAACTCCTGTCTTTAATGGAATCGAGAAATGTGATCCAAACCTACCTTCCAATCACAAACCTGAGAACTTCCCTCATATTGCTTCAAAGCGAGAAAAAAATATTTCATCAATACCGAGGTAAGAAAAGGGCGAGATCTCTTGTCAAAGTTTTTGAGTCGATCCTTATAAGAACCACTTTCCGGTACGACGCAACAAACAGTTAAAAATAAATGTCAGCCTAAAAGGTATTTATTTTAGATCCTTTTGAAAAAAGAATGTCCACAGAACATAAAGTTCCTGTTCTTTTTAGGAAGGGAAATAATTTAGACCAGGGTTTCTCATGGCTGGGGAGCAGCAAGTCTACCCACGTACCCTTGAGAAGGTCAGTTGGGAGGGCAGAAGTATTACTGAAGTCACTGCCGATACATCACGATTTATGTGGCAGTAATCTACAAAAAGACATTCGGGTCCAAGCATTCATGTTTGACAGGCTGTTCGGGAAATATTGAAGGGCTACTACTTTTTCCTCCACTTAACTGAAAGCTAGAAAATGAGTATTTTATGAGTGAGAAAAGACTTGACTATATTTCTAGTGAAACTAGGCCGTGCCGCCACTAAATCCAGTAAAGACTGCGGAATCTTTGATCTGTGACAATAATCTCTCTTGGAGAGATTTTTGTTTTTTTAAGGTCAAAGGTTTCTGTTTATTTTGGATTCTTAAAACAATTTTTATCTTTTGATGTTATATAGCTTGCCTGTTATTTTTAGTGGAAAGATGTCAGAAAATGCTTCAACCGAAAGCAGTATTTTCATGCAAACACTTTTAGAGAATACGCTCCCACAACGAAAGCGATACCACAAAACTCCAACGTAGAAATGGGATTAAAAAAAAAAAAACTCTTTTTTTGTATGACATCATTCTTCTTTATCCAGTGTATACTTCAAGTATTGACTTCCAGAATAAAAATAAATTTAACTTAACGGAAACCTTGAATTGAAATGTATCACAATGAATAACAATCCTTTCACCTATTTTATCTTTATTATAGTTAAGTACCCCACACCAAAACTTGTCGTCAATGTTAACACATAGTTGACCGGGGTTTTTACTTTCTCGTTTACGAAGTATACAAAGAGAAAGTATTGTAATCGTCAAAAAATTCGAACTCGAGATTTTGACGGATCTCCACGTTTTAGACCTCTCGGAGTCCGAAAAACACAATTTTGGAATTATGTCTGTCTGTGAACACGAAAACTATTAGAGCTACGGGGATGAAATGTGGTATGTGGTCTTTAAACATAGTTTGTAGGTTTCTGTCAAATTTTGGACAAAATCCGTCAACGGGAAATCTGTCCGTCTGTATGTTCGAGGTCATGCGAACGCTATAACTCAAAAACTTGAAAAGCCAGATGGATAAAATTTTATGCACAGTTTTATCGTCATGAATGTAGGTCCGTATAAAATTTTGGGCCGAATCCGTCAAAGGACTGACTGTCTGTCGGTCCGTATAATTTACTTTTGAAGAGAATCCGTTATCTCCACGCACATGCGTACTGGAAGCAATCTTCTGTGCACGCGAAAGCAATAGAGCGAATTACGTCAGTTTGTCCTTGAGCCGGTAAGAGAGGAAAATCGTTACGCATCTCTTTGAATTTCATTCTTTGCCTAGATATTTTTCAATCACTATACTGAAAAACCTTCTGATAGTCATTGGATTCTGGGTAACAATAGGTTCGAATTTTTTTAGCCACGCGGGGGAAGGGGAAACGGCACCTTTTAGGGGAAGTATACTAGAAAGTTTAGGGGAGAACACTCCCGCTGGTTTTTTGTTGAAACTGATGCGCGTGGCCCGCGATTTTTCCCAAAAGTGAATAAGAAAAAATCCGCATATGATAGAATATAATCAACTTGAACTTACGACGCCTTTCCACAAACTGAGAGTTTCTCAATAATATATTTACCGTTAGAATAGTTGTAAAAATTGCACGAGTGCACCATTTCGTAAACAATTAAAAATATAGCGAAAACAAACAATAAATGAACGATAGCCACAATTAAAATGTACAATACTCAACCAATTAGGTTCGGTTATCGAAAGATGTCGTATGACGTTCTCGGTCAACAACGTATGGTTATCAAAAGACGTCATTTCATATCTCCGGTCAATAATGTGTTAAAAACCGGTTAGAATTGGAGCGGAAGGTTGGATATCCGTCGCTCTGTTTGGTTGCAGGGCCATGAAAGCGGCAGGGGTAGGTACGCGATGGGACTTGGAGTGCGGTGTTCACCGAGGAAGTCGAGGATCGCAGTGACTGGTAGTGGACGGATTTGCGTAGAGCGAAACGGTCGTGGATGACCACGGCCATTCATAACCGTGCTCGGCGTGACGATTGCGTTGCGTGGACTGTCAATGATCGTGGCCGCTACGCCATTCCATTTTTCAGCCATTCCACTTAGGCAGGTCATTCGCTCTCCTCTCAATGCAAACCCATCCGCTACCAATCACTCCGGTTTCCTCGGCGAACCATAGTGCCTCCCCACTCCCAGTAGGCAGTGGCCTAGCGGTAAGGTGCCGGCCTCGTAGCCGGAGGGATCCAGGTTCGAACCCAGATTCTACTGAAGATCCGACGCGTATTGTGCCTGTTGCACGTTAAATCATACTAGTGTTCCTTAAGCATCGATAGTTCAGCTATCGATAGTGCAGTCGATAGTTTCAAAAACTCGATACTATCGACTTGGCTCCGATAGTATCGATAGTCTAACGACTTGGCTTCGATCGTATGGATAGTCTATCGATGTTTAAGGAACACTAAATCATGCGTAGGGGTCCAAACGTCCTTAAACGACGGAAGTTTGAAGAGGGAGGTGCTAGCTCAGGTGTAGTCCTCGTCATTTGACTGTGGTTCAAAATTTCGAGGTCCGTCCCAAAATAGCCCTCGTGTCGCTTCAAAACGAGACGCTAATATAATTAAACTGAACTAACCCCCCCCCCCTTCTAATATACACATGATTAAGTACCTACTCCCGCCGGTTTCCGTTTATGCCCGACAATCCAAATGGGGCTGCGGATATCGGGAGCGGTGGGATATCCAACCTTCCGCTGCGCATCGCTCCAAATCTGATCGTTTTTTACATTGACAGCAGGTTTTGGTGTGAAGCGGTCAAATTTGTGAGTCTTGGAGCGATCATGAATCACCAGCATTATTGCGAAAAGGCGGGTTCTCCGTAACAAAAGGCCTTGTTCTAATTAACTGTGCATCCCCCGTGCCGCTGGGTGATGGGTGAGATTAGGGTTACCATCATTTTTTCAGTTGGAATCCGGACACACCGGAGCGGAGGGGTCAAAGTATAGTATGGAATTCTAAATGCACGTGAAAGAGGATCGTGCCTACGATCCTCTTTCATAATACTAGCACGGAATTTGTGAAAAGAAAGAGAGAAAAAAATTTAAGACGTCAGAAAACAAAGAGTGAACAATTTTCTTTCGTGTTTGTATGTCAATAGTTAATGTCGAAATGATAGTAATGAAATACGGAATAAACTCAAAACTGCCGAAGCTTTTAATTTTCATTTTGAATTGGATTTGGGTAAGAGGGCCCGTCCACTTTCCCATCAGAAATGGATGTAAACAGTGCTGGAATTTTCTTTCATTGGCAGAATGACATCAGTCTTTTCGAATTGCTCTCTCGCCGCATCCACTGGCGCAAATCCCGACATTTTGGAGATCCGGACACTAGTCCGGAAGTGAGCTTGAAATCCGGATTGCGCGGATGAAATCAGGAAGTATGGGAACCTTAGGTGAGCTCCATGCATGAGACTTATTTTGCAAACAGCGCAGAATCCGTGTACAGATACTTGGCGGCAGGATTCTTGTATGTGCGCAAGTGATCTTTATAGCAATGCTTTATTTAATAAACACATGATCGAACACGCGGTTAACAGTTACTAACAGTAATCAGCCACTCTCCGTTTAAACGGAAAGTATATTTACTCTACAGGTACAATAATATAATAGATTTTTAGTTCAAAATCGAGTCATTTTCTTTCTCTCCAATTCCATAGTCTGTTATGATGACTTCGTCATGTTCTACATCCTACCAAAAAGTACATTAAATCTCCTTCTCCCTACATTTGAGTTTATTCTTTAAATTTTTTGACGCACAAATAAAATGCTTTCCTTTTGAATTGAAATGGTGAGTTTGTGGATGCCTAAAAGTATAGGAACGCACGCTATTTCAGACAAGACACGTGAAAGGCGTATAATGGTTAATAGAAGTTACCAATATGAATGTAGTCATCGGAGTATTTAAATCACCAACATATGACAGTGTCGCACAGGTCCAGAGATGGCAGTTTGGCTTATTCTGTACGTTAGTCGATAAAGAATACCTGTTAGAATAATCCACCCCAAAGGGATAGAGTAGGAAGACCAGTTTGCAGGAACTTTTATGTGTTTTCTCAGTTTTAATAAATGTTTGTGTCATTCATTAATCGTTGAATTTTCATTGCAAACAGAACCTACCAAAATCCATGTTGGCGCACGATAACTAGATTTTGCTTCTGCCTATTTAAATTTTAGATTGAATTTTTTTTTAGTTTTTGAAAAGATACTTTGTAACTTTAGGAGACTAAAATTAAAATAGCGGAAGTTGATATAAAAGTTTCTCGAATGTAATTATATCCTTTGTTTTAAAATTGAAAAAATTGAGCAAAACAAACAGGACGTCTGTTAACTTCAAAATGGTCAAATTTTTATTTAGTAAGCCTAAAGTTGACTATTAACAAAAACTGAAAAATATTTACAGAAAAAAAAGAACTATATGCATTTTCTTTTCTATTCGTTTTTAGTATACTCGTGCATCGCCTCGTACCTGCTTTTACCAGTTAAAATGTTAGTTGCATTCCCAAATGTTTCATTGTTCATCTTAGAGACCAAATCGCGTACAGTTTAAATCTGCAACATCCCTACCCCTCGAATACCCCCATTCCATAAATAGCGCTCAAAATTGAGGCTCGAGAAATCGGGTCACTTTACTTAAATCTGGAGTAAATTTAACTTGGAGATTAAAATTAAGCTAAGTTGTAAAAATGAATCTAAGAGAAAATAAAAATTCTTCATCCTTCGGGGATGGAAGCAACAAGTACCTTTTGGATACGTAGACCCTCATCTTAGTCCTAAGATAATATCACATTTGGCCATGGTAATAAAGGATTAATAAGCGCTGCGTTCGAGGTATGTACCACTTTTCTACAAGAATGTCAAATGACGCATTTTGCCCTTCAGAAGCGAAGTTTCTTAATCTGTAATGACATCTTTTTATTCTGCCTCATTTTTTTAAATAAATTGCATTCTTCAAAATATTCTACCTACTTAGGCCATTATCCATTCACCCTTTTGGCCATTCCGAAAGTTGATACCGCGACTTTAATTTAAAGAGAAGCATTATTTGTATTTCACGCTTTTTCTTTTGGTTTTTTATTTAATTTAATTTTATTTAATTTTATTTTCCATTCAAGAACTTTTATATGCGATGAAAAAATATTTTAAAAATTAATGCATTTTGACCTTAGGGAAATTAAATAAAATTTCTTCTCTAAAGAAATATATCTAGCGAAGCAACAAATTTGTTCTTTGAACAAATTCGCTACGTATAGGCGAGGTATTTAAATCAGACAGACATAAATATTAGCTTTTTCAATTTATATTTTCGAATAGTGATTACAGTTTTAAGGTCAAAATGACAAATGGAATTCGATTAAATATTTCAACGTTAGAATAATTCTCAATAATATTCTGTGTCATTTTTTCTTTTGTTTTAGTTGACAAGAACATTCGTAATAAACCAGCGGGAGTGTTCTCCCCAAAACTTTCTCGTATACTTCCCCAAAAAGGTGCCGTTTCTCCTTCCCCGCGTGGCTAAAAAAATTCGAACCTACTGTTATCCGGAATCCAATGACTATCAGAAAGTTTTTCGTTATAGTGATTGAAAAATATCTAGGTAAAGAATGAAATTCAAAGAGATGCGTAACGATTTTCCTCTCTTACCGGCTCAAGGACAAACTGACGTAATTCGCTCTATTGTTTCTCGTGCACAGAAGATTGCTTCCAGTACGCATGTGCGTGGAGATAACGGATTCTCTTCAAAAGTAAATTATACGGACCGACAGACAGTCAGCCCTTTGACGGATTTGGCTCAAAATTTTATACGTACCTACATTCATGACGATAAAACTGTATGCCAAATTTTATCCATCTAGCTATTCAAGTTTTTGAGTTATAGTGTTCACATGACCGTGTACATACAGACGGACAGACTTCCCTTTGACGGATTTTGTCCAAAATTTGATAGAAACCTACAAATTATGTTTAAAGACCACATACCAAATTTCACCCCCGTAGCTCTAATAGTTTTCGAGTTATCGTGTTCACAGACACACAGACAGACATAATTCCAAAATTGTGTTTTTCGGAATCAGGGCGGTCTAAAACGTGGAGATTCGTCAAAATCTCGAGTTCGAATTTTTTGACGATTACAATACTTTCTCTTTGTATACTTCATATACGAAAAAGTAAAAAGAAGCCGAAGAAATTCGTTGCATTCGAAGCATTTCTTCTTTCTTCATTTACAAACATCACTAAGCGTAAAAAATACATGCAAGCCTTATATTTAAATTTTCTCAAGCCATATGGATATAGATAGAGTTTATTTTTAATGTTGATACGCTTTCATAAAATTCCTTTCCTTCATCATCATTCGCACTGCTAAGATTTCGGTTCATTTTGGCGCTCCTCCAATCTATTTTAACACTTTTTTTCACCCCAATACACATGGGCAGAAAATAAAATTCCATCTCTAGCAAGGAGTGGCAATTTTTCCACACTGGAACAGCCCATTTACACCAGTGGGCTGTCCCAATGTGATTGCGCAAAATTCTGCCGCGAATGTCATGCTGGAATCAAGAAAAATAAAAGAGATACTAATATCAAACAAGAGCAAGTAATTTGAATTTTAGAATCAATCTTATTAGCGTTTTGATGTTTATATGTTTTTGCTTTTCCTCTTTTGAAAATATGCTTTTTGGTGTACAGATCTCCTTTGTCTTTTGTTTGGGAAATTTCGGGCTAAGAGAAGCCATGTTTGGCGTAATGCAAGCTTCTTGCAGAAAAATCTCCTAATTATTATTATTTTGAATCCATTTCGAATAAAGTCCTTAGCCCTTGAAGAAATGGACTAGAATGGATTCCTTGTTTTTTTTATTACCTCTGAGTTTATCTTTGTTTTTTGGCTTTCTTTGTATGATGTTGATTTCTATTGTTCTCTGATTTTTGTTTTGCTGCTGCAACTGCGCGCTACTTAAATATTGTTTAAATTTTATTCTCTAAATTTTATTGTTTATAAATAAATTTTTTGTTGTTCTTGTTTAAAGTTTGAGTTAAAATTTTGTTTTTAAATTTATGCTAATTTTTCTAGTTGATTGTTTTTAAGCTCTAATTGAATTTTACATGTAGCTAGGAGATAATTGTAACTGGCTTGCCAGGAAGCAAAGGATTATGGGAAAAACGCATGATGAGTTGGAACACTTTCAAAGACGTTTATTGTTTTATTACATTAGACGTTTATTCTTTATTAGGATTTTTCAAATATTCATTAGTGACGACATTTTAAAATTCCTTACAAAGCAGTCATCTTTTCAAAACTATATGATGATGTGAGGCTGCTCTTGAGCGCAAACTCATTTTTTAATTAAGATAGCAAAATTGTGTTCATTAAAATTTAGGAATTTTTTTCATAAATAACTATTTTAAATCAAAACGAGTGAGCAATACCATTACAAATCCACTCATAAAAGCGAGAGAAAACACATTTTCTGCTTAAACCTAAACGTTAATTAGGAAAAAAGATGCGTAAAAATGCTATTTCTTTTAAGCTTTCGCGTTGCAAACTTAATTTATACCCTAAAATTTGATTTCTCCCTAAAGAAAAGGAAAAGTAATTAAAATATGTTCTTTTCCTTGCATTTTATTAATATCGATATTTGTTTGAATGGCAAATATGCTCGAATATAGTTCCCTCGATATTTTTCTTCAATTCGTTATCGGGTTTCGAAATTAGATACTAGCAGAAAACTTCATTAACTGTTCGTGCATTTTTTTAACTTCATTTCCCTTAACTTCATTTGCGGAAACTTTAAAGAATTCTCTGCTTTAATTAGAATTCTAGAAAACTTTACCACAAGGAATTTCTCTAAGTCCCGGACACCGCTAATTTGCTTCAAGTAATTAAAGCGCCTTTGAAAGAATTGAGGATTGTAATTTGAAAAAAGAATATTAAAAAAAAGGAATTCTTTTCTGCCTTTGAAAATTGTTCGGAACTCTCGAATCAACTTTCTCCTCCAGTTGAAAGAAATGTTTTTATCAGCAGTTCCATTCAACATTACTTCGTCGAATTTAATTTATTTGGATTTCTATTGAAAGTTGTAAGGTACTACAACTTGGGGAGGGGAGGAAAAATTATTCGCTGTTGTATTGTTGCCATAAAACAGTGGCGAATCCAGGATTTGGGTCGGGGGGAGCGCTGAGGTCTTAATAATTTTGTATCGTCGTGACCTCATGGCCGAAGTCCAATCACTTTAACTTGGCTCGCCTGACAAAGAAATCACGAAGGACACTACAATATTTTTGATAATTTAATCTAAATACAATGAAATAACTAGCCAAAAAATGTTCTCGACCTCGTTACCGCTACAAGTACGAGTGGAGTGGCTAATAAATAAAAAAGAATTAAATGTATAGGCTTTATTCAAAATAATGAGTGTATATAATTTTACTTTTACTAAAATATAATCCTTCAATAGCAATGCGAAAAACTGAACGCAAAAGTTGAAAATAATTTTTCTGTTTATAATAAAATACATGGTCCGAATAAAAGCGTGGGCGCCTTTACCTTCTAGGACAGGGATGGCGAACCAATGGCACGCGTGCCATTGATGGCACGCGACACAATATTTTGGGCACGCCACCGATCACAAAGTTCATTATGAAGCATTGACGGTACTATTTGACGGCACGTCTATGACCTCATTGAACATTTTTTTAGAAAATATGGCACGTTGATACATAAAGGTTCGCCACCCCTGTTCTAGGAGTATTCCATTTGTTTAAGGAAATATACGCAAAATATAAGGTGCTATATATAAGGCGCCCACGCTTTTATTCGAACCATGCATTTTATTGTAATCAGAAAAAATATTTTCAACTTTTGCGTTCAGTTTTTCGCATTGCTATTGAAGGATTGTATTTTAGTAAAAGTAAAATTATATGCACTCATTATTACTAATATAATAGCCCAGATATGTCTCTCGGTAACGCTCTGACGTCACCAACAATGAAACTCGCGCCATAGCACTGCGAGACGTTAAACAGCGTTATTTCATTGTTAGAGAACCTAAATTGCAGTAATTTTACATTTAAAAGAGTAATTGTCGTTCTAATTTCAAATTTAATAGCTCTAAAATAGTGATGATATAATTTGATTATATTTTTGACAATGTTTGATAAGCAGAGAAGTGCTTTGTTTTGATTAGAATTTCGAAAATGAATTCCTTTGAAATTTTAACTTTTGACTTACGTTTGACAAGCCGAGAATTTCATGGTTATTGAATTATAATAAAATTGTTAAACAACGAAAAATACTTCACACGGAGTGTTGTTTACCAAGAGGTTTTTGAATAAAGAAATATGTAAATAAAAAATATTTTCTGTCATAAAACATATGTTTATTTTATTTGTTTTCAATCAATGTTAAACATTTCTCTCGCATATATATCTATTTAAACACGTCGAATTTGACGGGAAATCTCTCGAATGAAGAAGCCGTTTGCACCCCTCATACCATGACGGGTGATTTTCTAGTTTTTAACAAAAGCTTATGCCTTAATTTTTTATTGATTTTATTTTCTACTTTTTAGTGACGGCTGACACGAATACACACGGCATGTTAGGCATAGTAAACCAAATGCAATTACCTAATTCTCCAATATAAAACACATATTAAAGTTATTATATAAATATGTACAATTACATTTTTAAAATTATTTTAATATATATATATATATATATATATATTACGCAGCGCGATTGCTTTTACAATATCTGGAATTTGAAATAAGAGCGACACAGACTGGGAGACGAAACAAGACTCACTCCGTGCCCCCTTCTATTGTGTGTCATCTAGTGGTGTTGTTACAACCCTACGCAACGTGAGTTTACCACCTTCCAAATTTTATCGCCCAAATATGAGGCTAAAATTTTAATATAATTTTGTTAGGTTTAAAATAGGTATAGATTGCAAACTTTTTTTGCATAATATTTTATTGTCTCTGGAAACCCACCACTGTGTTAAATTTCAAAGCTTTAGATCGATTGGAAGTGGGTAAGAAATCTTTGCTTTTCTTTTTGCGTACAAGACACTCGAGTTCAATAGAAGCTTATAAAAAAGCGGGAAAAGTTGTAAGCCTGTCAAACCAGAAAGCAATATTGCCTCAGGGTTTTTCCCCTACAAAAAAAGGAGATAAAGAACAAACTGCTGTAGTGATTTGAAATAAATTCAGAATTTGGGTTTAGCTCTGGGGGAGGCTGCAGCCCCACAGAGCTCACCCCTGGATTCGCCACTGGACGGAACAGTAAATTTCAAATTGAATTAAATCGAAGTGGAGTTGAGTTGTAGCTAGTAAGACGCAAACACTAGTTGTTCTATGAAATATAACTAAGTAATTCATGAAATACCTAGTTATTCCATGAACTGACGAATTGAATATAACTAGGTAATTCATGAAATACCTAGTTATTCCATGAACTAACGAATTGAATATAACTAAGTAATTCATGAAATACCTAGTTATTC